>CABEEJ010004867.1:10724-42748 GCA_901482245.1 Timema douglasi
TGTTTCGCGTCGAGCTCTTTTCATACAGAAAGTATAGGGACGAGGCAGAATGAAGCCTGATATACTTGCAACATCCATTTGAAATCCTCTTCTCCTGTGGGATTCTACCTTTATTTTTTTTTGTCTCTTCAGGAAGAGACTCGTTTTCGACGCTTATTGCGTCTCTTCATCCTATTATAAGCCATCTTGTCAATCCTTCTTTTCTCTGCTTTGATCCTTGTGTAGAGGTTGTATTGTTCAGGAGAGATTGGGAAGGCGCTCAAGACATGAGATGAAGAGGGTTAAGGTACCTCTTGCACGGCAACTTTCGATAACGATGCCAAAGTTACGGACGGGAGAAGGTTTAGGATGCTACTCGTTATTTCTCACATTTACCTCCTAGAAAAGGAAGTGGGTTTTTTTTTCCATCCACGCAAAGACTAAAAATAACTTGTAAATAAACTATCAGCAGACTCAGGTTGTTTGGTGAAAATCTAGTACAATCGGAGAAGGTTCTTGCATAGTGATTGTAGGCAATCATAGCTCAACCAGTAAATATTTTGCAAATTAACTTTTATATTAATCGCAATAATCTGATGTAAGTTTACTCAGATTTAAGATACGGGAAATTCATAGGAGTTGTAAGCAGCCTTGGCTCGACCAAGCAAACACCTTTTAGATAATCCATTAGTCTCGCAAAGGGTTACTAGAAGTCTATTTAAACCACAATTGAGTCATTCATATAAGTTATAAGCGTTCTATGAAATTGCAGCTCCGCCCTCCCCCCACTCTATTACTACCTCCTCTTACTCCCGTTTTTATGTTATTTTGCCATTTTTGGGCAGATCCTTGATAAATTAGAGTTCAATTCAAAGAAAATAAATATGAGAATCGTTTTGGTTAATAGAAGATAAAAAAAATATATTTAGTTTACTACAATTTCCGAACAAAAAAATTAATGTATATAAGTCGGAGTCGGTACCTTTCTAGCAATGCTGACTCCGACTCCGACCACACCCAAAATTTATTCAGACTCCCGACTCCAACCACACCCAAAATTTCTTCCGACTCCGACCACACCCTAAATTGCTTCAGACTCCGCCTTCGACCACACCCAAAATTGCTTCAGACTCCGACTCCGACCACACCCAAAATTGCTTCAGACTCCGACTCCAACCACACCCAAAATTTCTTCAGACTCCGACTCCAACCACACCCAAAATTGCTTCAGACTCCGACTCCAATCACACCCTAAATTGCTTCAGACTCCCGACTCCAATCACACCCTAAATTGCTTCAGACTCCCGACTCCAACCACACCCAAAATTTCTTCAGACTCCGACTCCGACCACACCCTAAATTGCTTCAGACTCCGCCTTCGACCACACCCAAAATTGCTTCAGACTCCGACTCCAATCACACCCTAAATTGCTTCAGACTCCGACTACAACCACACCCAAAATTTCTTCAGACTCCAGAGCTCTGCTAATTACACTGACACAGGTTGCTGACATGATGATCTCACGTCAAACCTATTATTTTAGACAAGGCTACCATCACATTAGACTATTCATTTGTCATATAATCTTTCTAGGACTTCTTTCCAATCCAAAACCTTAAATCAGTCGGTAACGTATCTGTCAACTCAGATAAAGGTTCCGGGTTCGATTCCTGGCATGACCAAAAAATGTATAATTGGTGATATATGGGTTTAACCTTCCACAGTGATGAATAAACGGTCGGGGGACTGGACATTGTGGTTGTCCTAATCTCATAAGGCATAAGAAGTCATGACAGACATAGCAAACCAGTAGTGAAAAATATACGGCTGGAATAAAAAAAAGTGACCCAGACCATAGGGTGGAAATTGTAATTGATTTAAAAGTAAAAGTTTTTTTTCATTAAATCCCTTTGAAACCAGTTTTAATTCACTATTCCCCATCGTTTCTTAACTTTTCCTCTACGATCATCCATAGAGGTGTCATAGGGGAGGGAAGCAGTCACAAAGTTCAAAAAAATATAGGTACTACTAAACACTCTCACAAGGAAAAATGGGGTAAGAATTCCAGATGGGTGAGTTTATAAAATGAGACAAGGAGACGGTAGTAAAATATATGCTTAAAGGAATTTCTAACAAATAATTACTAATACTAAAAATTAATATAGTAAAAACGTTTGAAAAATAATGGGGTGTGGCTGTGTCATGGACTCGGCCGTGTGCTGTACGTGAATACGTTTATGTAACGGGTTATATTAAAACTTAAACGAACATCGTAGCTTCTCCGAGTCAAAAGTTATACCAATTGCAAATCTCGATACGCAGCAAAATAACCTCAAAATTGCGGCGATTCCCCCTCCACCGCACGCGATGCGTCACTGTTTTCGCGTATCGTAATGCATTCTTTGATCCTTTAAATATCCAGTGGTATAATTTAAATTTTTATGTAGAGGATAGATTCGTAACTACAACACCAAACTGTATCCCCCGATTTTGTTATCATTAGGTTTTTTGGATTGCCCCCGTATGGTAGCAAATTTAAAGACGTATTCACGTCAAAAAAATAAAGGCATAAATAATCATAATATAGTGCATCTGGGATAAATCACTCGTAAGCAGTTTGTGTAAGGAATAGCCAGTACCAATGTACCAATTCCCAGGGGACACCCGAATGTACTAATCGTACATCCTTTCCGTGGAGGCTCTTTCTATGTCCCGGTGAGATGAGATGATGGTGACGGTGAGTATGAGGCTGTGGAACCAGTGGAAACACTTAAACCTAACTTAAGCCTAGTTAACCAAACCCTGGTGAATGTCGAGGTAATTTCCCTTTTAGGAAAAATACCTAAGGTACTGGCCGGGAATCAAACCCTGTACCCCTAGCCTCGTAGCCAAGTGCACTGACAAATTACAGCACGGGTCCGGCTGAGGTGTTAGTTAAAAATGGTTTATAGAAGCCAATCGGGCTACCTGTATTTAATTATACTAATGGGGTAAGGATTAAGAAGATAATATTTGGAGGAAAAGTACCTACATTTGAGTAGAGAAATAATAGTAAGTCATTCAGTTAAGAACCAACTTCATCTCAAACAGATGGGATTCGAACCCTGACAATCATCAGTTTGATAAAAATGAGCTTGTTTATGATCAAATTTTAGTTTTAATTATAATTACAAACATTACCCCAACTAATTTTCAATATTATTTTACCCGCATCACTGGCCACGTGGTCTAACGCGCTACTCTCACAGTAGACTAGACTGCCGATTATGAGGAGCGTGAGGTTATAATCTCGGTCTGAGGAACTGAGTGGTTTTTCCCAATAGTTTCACACCCTCCCTCTATAACCCGAATGGGTAGTAAGATGTGGTGCTAAAAATATATATATTATTTTGAAAATAATGGTTGTAAACATAATTATTTGTAATTATTTAACAAACGTCTTTAGGGTCTTAGTGGTGAAAATAGATAAATAAAATCTACTATCAATTGCTTTAATATAGATGTGTTAACTATTTTATAGCATATTGAGGACAATAACTTGTTATCCCTCGTTGCTGCTTCGAGGGTAAATGGTTGATGTCACTACGATGGCGACGTTGTGTTCAGACACGTATGGGTAAGGGTAGAAAAGGGTTGGCGAGATTGTTCCGGCAACGGCAGTCGCGGTGGGAGGTAGGATAGAGTCCCGGCAACGTGAGTCGCGGTGGGAGGTAGGATAGGGTCCCGGCAACATGAGTCGAGGTGGGAGGTAAAGGATAACGGCGGAAGGAGAGGGAGTCTAGACAAAATTTATATTTACAAAACACAACAATTTATTAAGCTCTTTCAAACGGCACACCCGGGTTGGAGAGCCACTCTCCGACTGTCCTCTGACCAAGGAACCACCATGCTAAATACCCTCCACTGCTGCCTGGCCTTGTCCAATGGGAGAAAAGGGAGCTTCGCATTGGGGCGGTTAAACGTGAGTGATAGTGGCCAGCAAGCGGGCCAATAGAAAGAGGAGTTCTCATGGGCACCGAGAACCGTGTGGAATTCGTCACGGATGGCTTGGAGAACATGGACTGTGGAGCTGTACAGGCAGTAGAAGGGTTGGATGGCGTGGCCTGTGCAAGTACGGAGGAAAGATACAAGGACCGATAGAACAGTAAGGTACAACAAACTGTTGGTTAATAGTCATAAAATTCACCTTCTTAGTTTCTAGCTCCTAAATTAGATAGAATAACTTTAACTAATGATAAAATGCCAAACTAACCCTACCCTCTTTCCTACCGGTCTTATTCTCAACAATTTCAACAAACTAAATTCTATTTAGGTTTTAGTTCAAATAAAATTTGGGCTACACTTTTAAAAAAAGTGAGTCTATAATAAAGAAAAGGGTATAAATAATTTTCCCTCATTTGGGTTATTGTGATTTTCCATCTTATCTGCCTTTTTTTTTTGTGCTCCCTTAGGGTCTTAGTAGAAACAAAATAAAAATATATTATATTTGGCTACACCCCTTCTCCACCCGTCCCCACCTTCCCGGTTTCCCAGGTAGATAACAACGAATCAAATCACATATTCCTCAGCCCCAAAGGTATAAATAATATTTTTTAACGGAAGAAAGAAGAGGAACGTATTTATATAGCAGAACAATATCCTCCCACCTTTCCACGTGATCCTATCTGCTCAGGAAGTCCTCATAGAACCGAATCCGGATGGATTAAAACTGCAGTCCTGGACGGAACAAGGACAGTAAAAAAAAAAATTAGGATGGGTTGATTGAAATAGGAAGGAGGAGGGGTTAGGATACTCAGAGAGACGGTCAAAGAGGAAGAGAGTATTCACCAATAAAAAGTTGGCCGACTACTAATCTCATTAATCACGTGAAGTCTCTTCTACTCGTGGGTGGGAGTAATGGGTAAGGGGTAAAATGGGGAAGCTAGGGACAAGAAAAAGTGGTAAGGGGGCTACTAATAAACAAAAAAAAAGGTATAAGGTTCCCGTTCTCTCATTTCTCTGTCTCTTTTTCTCTCCACCTATTTGATGGTATTCTCTCCCCCCACCCCCCATATCCAAAACTCTTACGGCGATTGGGTTCAGCAGTTTGCCTATCAGAGACGGGTGGGGTGGGGAGGGGAGGTTAAGAGGCGATTTTGATATATTGTTAATACTTTATTTTATTTATTTGTAACGAGTGCAATGGGTTTTAAATAATCGATTCAAAAAATTATCAGCTATTGAGATGTAAAGGTTTAACAGCAACACACAAAAATCAACCCACACAAGCAAACACATGCACACAAGCACAAACACGCAAATTCACAAGAAAAAAAAACAACACACAATCAAAGACATACACACACGCACATGAAAACATGCAAACAATCAATCACACACAAACATATACAAGCAGAAACACAAATGCACACACTGTAAAATACAAATAATCATACACTTAAGCAAACACACAAGCAAAGACCAATAAACACGCATACCATATAAGGTGTCAACTTAAAAATGTTGGGTTGCATTTGAACTTTTTTTTTATATCCTACTTGCAAATTCTTATCCCCTCTTTTCTCCTTAAAACCAAATTTAATTTTTCACCCTTGTCACTATCCTTTCGGTCAATACGTGTGCATATATATATATATATATAATAACAATTATTTTATGTGTAAAAAAAAGGAAAGGGGGCTTGAATTTTTCTTGTCGACTTTTTACATCTCAATTTTTAGTACTGGTTTTTCACACGTCCGAAACACACGCATAAGCCCAAGTTTTTGTGTACATCTGTGATGAACTTTACTACTTTTTTTTTTCTTTTAAAAAAAAAGTTGTTAACGGGAGATCATAAGAACATTTTAACCTAATGGCACGCTCCATTATTAAATTATGGACTAATTAATCGGAGAAGGGAAAAAAGCCCGTATCAGGGGACACGTGAATTAGAAATGTCGGCCTTATCTTGTCTGGTTTAAATGTGACCTTGAAAATGGGGTTCGAAGTCCGGCTGAGTTGTTATTAGGCTTATAACACACGCCTATGATCTAAACACAGCTTTGAGCTAATTTATTCTGGTTTGATGGTGACACAGAAGTCAAGAGTTCAAATCCTGGTTTGGTGTATTTTGTGTATTTACTACTTTTGCTCCATGCAAATGCGGGCGCATACTAACTTTGATTACCATCAACCTTGTCCCATTAACTATATATATATATATAGTTAATGGGACAAGGTTGATGGTAATCAAAGTTAGTATGCGCCCGCATTTGCATGGAGCAAAAGTAGTAAATACACAAAATACACCAAACCAGGATTTGAACTCTTGACTTCTGTGTCACCATCAAACCAGAATAAATTAGCTCAAAGCTGTGTTTAGATCATAGGCGTGTGTTATAAGCCTAATAACAACTCAGCCGGACTTCGAACCCCATTTTCAAGGTCACATTTAAACCAGACAAGATAAGGCCGACATTTCTAATTCACGTGTCCCCTGATACGGGCTTTTTTCCCTTCTCCGATTAATTAGTCCATAATTTAATAATGGAGCGTGCCATTAGGTTAAAATGTTCTTATGATCTCCCGTTAACAACTTTTTTTTTAAAAGAAAAAAAAAAGTAGTAAAGTTCATCACAGATGTACACAAAAACTTGGGCTTATGCGTGTGTTTCGGACGTGTGAAAAACCAGTACTAAAAATTGAGATGTAAAAAGTCGACAAGAAAAATTCAAGCCCCCTTTCCTTTTTTTTACACACACACATAAAGTAACACATTGTGACAACTAAACTCCATATTTCTTCATGATTCCTCCCTTAGCTTACTCTCCCCCCCTCCCCACCATATTTCTCTGTAACATTTTTTTAAAGACGCCAAGTCTCTTTTCCCCTCCAGCCGCTAGTTCACGTGAGAGAACCAAACCCATGAAATACTCAAACAAAATACCTTCCACAGCCAGGGATCCACACACATAGTGCAAATCCCTGTTCCCTTAAATCCTGCAACACTGGATGAGAAGATCTGGCATCAATGTCTCTCATATATCGCGCCAGTAAGTCTTTTTATTTTACGTGAGGGCGGGGGAAAAAAAAGGTTGAATCTGAAAAAATTGTGGAGATAGGGGTTGAAGGTTCTAAACGGAGATAAACAAATATGAAGAAAAAGAAAGGTCATTTTGTGCCGTGGAAAATAAAAAATGCTTTTACTTTTTTATTTCGTGCGTTATTTCATCTGTGATGGAAAGGGATCTGTCCTCCAAGATTTTAGTTCCAGTCGAAAAGAGGCCCGTATAGAACTAATTCCATTTTTTAAGAAAAGACCGATCCGGAAGCAGTATTCCTATTTCCCGAGAGCCGGAATTACTTTTACAGTTGGCTACTCTTTAAGTTATTTCTTTAAAAAAATATATATTAAGAGTTAGCAATATCTATTTTGAAATAAATCAAGGATGTAGACAGGATGGACCAAAAATATGTGGTGAATATGTTACATAAATAGTTACATTTCTGTCTTTGCGTTACTAATAATATTTTCGGGAGCTTTTAGTTAATTAATATCAAAGTGAATCGCCGACAAAGCGACGCCGAATGTCATGAAAACAACAAATTGAATATTTTTTTTGCAGTATATCTTACTACCCATTCCAGCTATACGCTTATGTACTAATTAGACTTATGGTTCTATGGATTAGGAAGGTTATATTCAAAGGAAGTATATCTGCATTTTTGTGGAGGAATATTGGAAAACCATTTTCTATTTTTAAAAAAACCACCCTCAGTACACCCGATTGAGATACGAACCTCAATCTTCGTCATCGGCAGTCTATTCTACTACGAGAGTAGCGCGTTAGACCATCGAACCACCCCAGCGGGTGATTATGTTGGTATTAAACCTTTTTTTTTAAATATATTAATATTAGATAATAAATTTTATGTAGGTGGCTTTTTTTAAAAAATAATTGTTATTTATAATAATAATAATAATATTTAGCACCACGTCTTACTACCCGTTCGGGTTATACGCTTTAAGTACTAATTACTCTAATGGATTAAGGAATTGGGAAGGTTGAATTAGAGGAAGTGAGCCCGAATTTGCGTGGAGTGAGAGTGGAAGACCACTTAGGAAAAACCACCCCTAGTTCACCCGACCGAGATTCGAAGCTTGATCTCCCCGTCCTCAGCAGTCAAGCTCAACACGACTAGCGCGTCAGCCAACTACTCCACCGAGGCGGGTGTTATTTATATTAAATGATTAACTGTCCGCGGCTGGTTTCAGGTAGAGTTCACCGCCCTCCAACTCCCGAAGTGGAGGACACGGTCAAGAGAGATTGGAGGAGCCTGAAAAGGATGTCTACCGGCTCCAAATCTAGCAGAGCGGTTCTCCACCTTAGGTCACAGACTTTCAATAAGGTGGTTGTAAAGTCATGTAATCAGTCTCAATGGTCTTGGGGATAAAGCCCTCGTCTCAAAACCCAAGTTTTCCTAGTTCCAACACAGCTGAGGTCAACTAATTTTTTTCTTAGAGGCGATAAAAAAAATCCGTAAAACAACTTTCTTCGGAAGGAAAGTAAAATGGCCTTGGTTTCTTATGCGGATTATGGCGTGAAAATACCTTTCTCGGGAAAAATTGGTAGGACCTTTCGTTATTGCTCATAGAAATTGTCAAGTGTTGATACAAGCAGTCGGTTCAGAATATGCACGTTAAATAGATCAATTAAATAGAGTGATGTCGTGTATCTTTAATATCGGGGGTAACGCAGTGTCTGGTGTTCTCCACACACGTGCCTTGAGGTGTTCTTTGTCCTGATGGCGGTCGCCATCAGCAGTCGATGCTCATCCGATGACGAAGCAGATATCTTCCCGTTAAGATTGACTCGACCTAAACACCGGGGAGGGTGCATCCATGGTTAGCACCCCTCGGGGTAACGTCCACCTTTGTTTGGTTGGTAAGCCGATGAGTGAATCCTTGCAGGTTCATCTGTGTGGAGTATAAGAGGGGGAGATTTATAAAAATGTAAATACAACGGACGGCATAACGAGAACAACTTTTTTGGTTTCAGGGAGTCATTTAACTTCAACATTTATTAAAATATCGAGCTCAATTTTATTTTTCTACGATCACAATAGGCATTTTTTCTCTTCGAGGTGTATATATATATATATAATGTAAGATTATCAATTATTTACAGAATATACATATTTTGACACACAAAATATGAGTGATCATATTAAATTAGTTTAAAGTATTAATAATTTTACCGTCAATAGCAGTTTAAAAACGTGGTAAATATGAGGGCAAATAAGAATTAATTGTTTGTCCCATGTATAAATTGATTCTTACAAAGGGGTAGTTATCGAGAATCCATTCCAACCAAGTCATTCCATATTTGCTGAAATTTTGTAAGCTATTTTAGAGATTCTTACTTTTTTTGAGGACCTCCCTTTCTTCGTGAGCCCCAGACCCCCCCCCCCAAAAAAATTATTAGTAATGTCCGTTGAAGATTAAAAAAAATTACACCCGTATCTAGTCGAACTACTATTCATAACAATGAATCGTTATTATTGGTGGCAGTGGGGATTGAGTCACTAATTTTAGAGTCTGGGAGAGGGGAGAGAAATTTTATCTTTTATCTACCTTCACGAATTTTTGAATCTGGCATAGATGGAAAGCTGTATAACATTCCACTAAAATTGTTTGCATTAGACATAACATAATTTACATTAAAACCGGTCTGGTTTGGAATTTTTCACGTTTAAGTACCTGAAATAAATAAAGTACAATTAAAACTAGATAAAACTAATTACTGCATCTTAACACGGGCTAATATACCAAACGTTATAACGAGACGTAAAATGACGCTTTTTTCAACAAAAAACTCATTTAACTTTGATTTGTTTTGAAGAGATTTCTCAGGCCCTGTTTAAAACTTTAAAAGTTATATCTTAAGCACAGTTCAAGCTCAAAACCATTAGTAGAATGATAAATAAAAGGTTACGAAAAGAATGAAAGTATGATTTTAAAATAAAACAAAAGCAAAACCAAATCAGGATTAGAATAGACAAGATTGTCTAAAAAAGCTAATTACTTTCAAAAATAGACGATATTTTTTTCTTCTCTCCATATCAACCATACCCCCGTGGGGCTAACGTTGTATCCCAGCCGGCAACGCTCCAACAAGCCACCAAGGTGAGCGAGTCGCAAAGTAACAATAAAATACAGCTAATCACCAGGGACCTTTAATGATCTGTACTCAGTTTGACAACAAACCACTCTCTCACGAACTAGTATACTAATGCGTAACTGGAATAAACAGTCTGATAGGATTCTGACATAAACAAAACGTGGAGTGTAACAAAAAATGGGCCTACGGCTCGTTTATTAGAATAATATATAACAATGAAATGTATGAGATACAATATGGTAAACTGTCAATAAGTTTAATATAAACTGTCCCTGATTCAAAATTAAGAATGACTCTCGCATTCTTAGATATAAACAATAATAAAGCTAAAAATTGTAGTCCGGCTCGGGCGCCGCCACTGAATAATGCAAATTGATAGAAATAAGCTAAACATGTAATGGATAATTAAGTCTTCCGAACCTACACAAATATATATACATATCTAATAACATGTAACTTTCTAACGATTCCCTCATGGTTAAATTTAATATATACAAAATAGACAATAACATATTAATGTATTTCCTCTCTATACTTCCAACTCGGCGTAAAGATATTGGCCTGCTAACCTCAAAAACAAGACATTATTTTAGCAGCTCTGATAGTTGCGCAACCTAACTCTCGAACTAATAGGTCACCAATACATTTAAATTCATTAAAGTTAATTAAAGTTAATTCTTAGCTGAAAATTAGTTTAAATTAAAAGTCCGTTAAAAATAATAAAATCAACAAACGACTAACACTGACAATAATCTATATATATGCAGGTTTTAAAGACAATATTAGCAACAAACTAAACTAACACCTAAACGATCCAAAACGATGGCTACATAATAACGGTAGAATAAACCCTAGTCTCTCTCGTAGGTAAACATCAGCTATGTATAAATCTCCATCTTTACAATGACTTACATCCTATTGAGTCCTTGTGACTTAAATGGCATCAAAGAGTGCATAACATTGTTGGGCACACGCTTATATTCAGTTTGTATCAGTGGGAGGAAAAATGGGGGTAATAATGATCTAATGATGAAGTCACTAATGTCCAATCACTTCATAGATGTCTACCTCGGCGCCTGCGCACAACGCCGTACAGTCTAAGGGCCAGTTTCATAGTCAAATTTAGTACGCCTCAAGTGTGGAGCTACACTAAGTACATGACGACACCTACCTAAACCAGAATGGAATGGGCCGTTCTCACATAGGAAACTGGCCCATTCCATTCTGGTTTAGGTAGGTGTCGTCATGTACTTAGTGTAGCGCCGCACTTGAGGCGTACTAAATTTGACTATGAAACTGGCCCTAAGAATGAAAGGGGGTGAGGGTGACGAGCACACGGAGACTATAAGGTCCACTTACGTTCATCAGCACGCGCATGCGCGTTAAACACAGTTTTCGCTTCAGGCTTAGGCGAAACAATTGCATGTAGCGCCAGTCTTCAAGATCGAGTTCTTGTTGTTGATAGCGAACAAAGTTGTTCCGTGGCGTGTTTACCAGCTTCGTACGAGACCCCCGCTTGACAGTGAAACAGGGTGAGCGAAAATGTTGTGCTTGGTGATGGTCTAGTTTCTAGCCACGGTACACATAGAATAAAAAATTAAACTTATTAATTCACATCTTCATTACCAACTTGAAAGTAAACCAAATTCAAATAACCGTACAACATTAAAAAAAACAACGGAAATTATGAATTGTGCCTCCTACGAAACCACTTATTTAGCGCGACGAAAAAATCCGACTTATAATAAAGAAGATATAACGGACATACTGCGCGTTTTGAAAGTAATTTGTCATGCGAAGAAGCTCGCCACTAGCACCCCAAGTGGCAGTTCCATAAATTAGCCCGCGAGCCTGTCAGCCTGCCTTCCACAAAATGGATGAACTGTGAAGTCGTTGGGGAAGAGGGTAAAGGGGTTGGGGAGTACCGAACAGGGAAGGCTTTTTACTTTATCTCGAGTTTTCATTTTGATGTCATTCTATCTACACTAGTTTTTTTTTTTTTTTACTTTCTAGCAACTCCTTGAATAAAGAAAGTATTGTGACCGTAAGAAGATTAGTTAAATATTTTTATGGAAGTAGAGGTTTTATAACCTAATGAAACCGAAAAGGATTTTTTTATTTTGAAAAACCATTTGTCCGTGTGCTACCTGGAATTTGTGCCTAAACTGTTTTGTCGATCAAGTTAAAACTTAGTGTCTAAAAGTTTCCCAGAGATTTTTTTTTTGTAGTTATTTATCTGATGCTAAAATTAATGATAGTTTACTTAGGGGACAAAAAGAAGAGCATTTTCTCAAAATTAGAACCATTTTATTTTATATTATACTTAACGTGCACTTTCTGACACAACTGATTGCATTACTCAGCCCAAGATAATCTCTTTGAGCGAGAACGAAAGAGCTTACCAATTTTGCTGGGTCAAGTATTTTCAGATATATTTAAGGGCTCTTATACATGCCACAAGTGACATTTTAATTTTTGTGCTATATATTTTTGTCGCGAAAAAAAAATTGTTCTGAGGCGAGTACTTTACCCCAAGACTTGCCAAACCTTTCCTTAACCTCTGACAAGGTATTAATCACAACTTGTGAATGCGGGGAATGCCAGAACTCCACCGTGGTTCGGATCCTACGTTTAACTGTAGGTCATCCATTTCATCTCACAATCACCCTACCATTACACGTTAGCGTAAGTGCGTATAACCCGAACAGGTAGTATTAAGCATTGCTAATAATAATAATAATTTAACTCAGGTCCACCGAGATCAACTTGACAGTAAAAAATGTTGATAAAAATTCGTCACACAAGCTATGTCCAAAGTTATAATCAAATTGGCGCATCTCTTTTTCCCATGAAACTCTTTTGGATATTAAATAACTCACTATTGGAAAATTATAGAACTCTCTAAAAAAACTACAATTTTAAATAATATTTTATAAAATTACTACTATCCGAATTAAGGGGAAATATTTTTTTCAAATAGACCAGTGAGAATTGGTTAATTATTATTATTATTATTTATCACCGCATCTTACTACCCATTCGGGCTATACGCTTAAGTACTAATTACGCTAATGGATTAGAAATTGGTCAGTGTTGAATTTGCTTGGAGGAAGAGAATAAAACCAATCAGGAAAAAAACCTTCCAAGTTCACCCGACCGTGATTATAACCTCAATATCCCCATCCCCAGCAGCCTAGCTCGACACTAAAATAGCGCGTTATCCCAACTACGCCACCAAGGCGGGTTACATTGAGAAATGAGTTGATAATGCACAGAAATAATTGTATGTTTCTAAAAATGTGATGGTTTTTTACTTTTCCTACACGCAAATGGGGGTACGCTTCATCTAAATAAAACCTTTCTAACATCTAAAACCATTATCGTAATTAATACATAAGCGTATAGCCCAAACGGGTAGTAAGAAGCGGTGGTAAAAGAAAATGTGTATTTATGCTATGTTATTATATAATGGGGAAAAGAGAACCAATGATGCAGGCTACTTAAAAATTCTGTTACTCTGTAGTCGATACATCTTATAATACATTCACGAGCTTGGTTTACATCCATGATAGCTCAAAATGTTACTAGAAATAGTCCTTAATACATCCCTACTCCAACAGCTGACATCTAAGTATCACTTTAGATGATCGTAATGAAAACAGATGGTAATATATTAATATGATAGTTAACCATTGTAATTTAGGCCAGTATTATTTATATATTTATTTGACATCGGGCACAAAACTTATTTATCGTTTTAATCCACTTGAAAAAATTATTATTCACATCACTTCCACAAAAGGTCTAACGAACATATCTTCAAAATGGCGACCAACAAATTTAAACCATGTGATTGTACGTGACGGAAACAAAGTTATTTACAATGATGCGCCCACGCAGTGGATACAAATATTTTAATAAGTGAAATATTTTGAAATATGATAAAATAATCATAAAATAATTTATTTTTACACATAAAAAATGAAAAGCATTTTCTCTTTTACAAGTAAATTCGATGCCTCTATTAAAAGGTATTGATTTATGCACTATACAGGGTGTCCAGCCAAACTATATTTTAAAATTCCTCGACTTTTTCAGATTTTCCAGACCCAATTTTAAACTCTACCAGTCACTATTAAAAACATTATTTTATTAAGATCTCAACTTAGTGTATTACTATTTTTAGACACGTACATCAGGTGAAATTGTGTCACTCTATGATGGAGTTAAGGAATTTAAATTTAAAAGAATGGGAAATTTTTTGGTGCGATCTAAGTTAGAATTCAATTAGATTCTATCGAGTACACCAGTACAGTTTAAAATTGTTGCGAGACACATTCTTTTTTAGTTTATTCTTTCAATAACGTAATCGAACTATCGCACATGCGCATAACCATGGCTCAACTTTGATTAAAAACACGCACAGGGAAGGATGAAAAGATGAAACAAAAATCGCATGTTGGCCTTGAGAATTCAGATTAGTATACTCAACTGTGATTAAAAAGATTCGCGGTGACTGTTAACTGGAATAAAAATGTTATGTTGACTACTTTTGATGAAAGTTTTATATTATTATAATGAATGCGGAAAAATTGCAGAAATTTGTTTAAATTCCCTGACTTTTCCCTGACCAAGCAAATTCGCTGACTTTTCCCTGATTTCCAGGTCGCTGACACCCTGATACACATCATAGATAACATTCCAAAACGGAGAGTAAGCACTTTTAATTATGTTTAGAATATTGTTTCGGATTGGGTAAAATAAATTATTAAAAGTTGTGAAATAGGGTAAGAAAACTTGAGTTTATGTTATTTTAAATGGAAATTATAGCACGTAATTAAAAAAAAAATAACATTTATAACAAAACTGTGATCTTTTACAAGTGTTGGCAACCCAAAACCTAAACATATGATTTGTGAACTGTCATCCAGGTAAAAACCTATCGTGAACGGACATTAGTTCAGTCGGTAGCCTGTCTGTCTACTGAATAAAAGGACCGGGTTTGATTCATGGCATGGCTTGAAAATGTTTTTCATAAGAGAAAAAAAATTAAGTTTCCTCTTTCAAAATGAAAAATTAACGGGCGGGGCCTGGATGTTGTTTCTCTTTTAGAATTAAGATTGATTATATCAAAAAATGACTTATAAACTGTCAGATCAGAGAGGCACATTAGATAAATGAAATTGAACAGAGTTATTCTAAGTATATAATTATATTTTTACACAACTAAATAAACACAATATCTTCGAGTGTAGCCAAAAGTCAACTCATTTTATTATTTCTTACTATCGTGTGTGTGTTTGTGTGTGCGTGCGTGCGTGCGTGAGTGTGTGAGTATGTGTGTGTGAGTGTGAATATGTGTGTGTGAGTGTGAGTATGTGTATGTGTGTGTGTGTGTGAGTGTGTGTGTGTGTGAGTGCGTGAGTGTGGGAGCACGCGTGTGTGTGAATGTAAAGAGATCTCTTACAAAGCTAGTTTTGCCTCTAGCGCAAGTGCTTCACATTCCAATACATGAAATAAAAACCTTGGCCCGTTCTTTCAAAAAAAAACAACAACGCCAATTTGTTTCAATGCGATATCTTTGTGGGTCTGTTCCGCGTTCAATCAAACGACGCGAAAAAGGTATATGGTTGTTGTTGGGGAGGGGTAGGGGGGCGAAGAGAATCAAATTACATTCTCCGAAACTCACAATAGATGAAGCCGCAAAAATAAAAAATAAAGTAAAAAATATTATACGTTGCTTTTCATATAGTCTGCAATAATGAAATGTTTTGATTCCTTCAGCACGAGTTCTGGGAACAATGGCGAGACTACGTTTAATTAAGTTACGTTACGTGGGAAACAAACACTGGGTGTCACAGAAATTAAGTAGCATTTTTGTATGAAGGAACTTTTATAATATACAAATATAATTTGCGGTTGACAATGATAATATATCATCATAAAGTAATTACTTAATTACTCTATGGCATTGTAAACTCCAAAAATCATTGTAACACTTAAATAAGTACATCACCTATCTCTATTGTAACACTATTGATCAATCGCCCCGCTTTGGGCGTCGATTGAAACACTACGGATTAATTCCCTGATATAATAATGCTGTGATGATGTTTAGGTTGTCTAAAGCTCCGTGGTCGAGCACTAATTAAATCGGTATAATTAATGTAAGAAAGAGAACTGTTGGTGGCTATTTATTCACACACGGTTTATTTAAATGACATCTGTTAATTACTTATACAAACGCCAATTAAATGCTTTATATTAATGCACACTAGTGATATTAATGTAAGTTATTTTATACTGTGTTAGACTGTGACTGCCAGTGTGTGGCTCTGACCGACTTGTGCGTGGGCGGGAGATACCGGTATAGATGTTTGGATCCCGGAGATACCTTGAACATACGCACAATGGTTTATATATGACATACCCCTTGCATCTTTCTCCCCTCGCCGACAGTGTAAAATCTAACTAATAGAAAGAGTCCTGGCGACAGGTGTTGTGAAGAATAGCTTCATATTGGTATAGGGAATTGGCGTCTTTTGCAAAATACTGCGGAGTTGTTCCTTTTAACAAGAAATAGCGCAGTTGTTTCTTTAACAGGAAATATGCCATATAAAAAAAATTATTTTAAAGGTGTAATCCTTTTTCACATTATTTCTGAGAAGCGCGTGTTTCTTCATGGATGAATCTTAAAAAATACTCTACATATATTACTTTAAATAAAAATTACCTACCTCCATGACTTTTTACATAATTTAAAGTAAATCAAACCAATATCATTACACTATCTTGAGCTAGTTCTATCCAGTCCACCTCATCCTTATCTTGAACTAGTTTTATCCGGGTCCGGGTTTTAATCCTTGTTCCCGGCACAGATTTATCTGAATGAAAAACCCTCCCTTCACCTCTGGCAAGACTTGTATTAATCACATCTTGTGAATGTGGGGAACGCCAGGCCTCCACCTTGGTTCGGATCCCACGTTAAACTGTAGGTCCTCCATTTCATCTCACAATCATCCTACCACTACACATGAGCGTGTGTATAGCTCGAACGGCTAGTAAGTCGCTGGGCTAATAATAATAATAGTTCTATCCAGTCCACCTCATTACACCCTACACCTATCTTCATCGTGTTCTATTCAGTCCCCCTCATTACATTCTATATCTATCTCGATCTAATTCTATCTATGTTACAAGTATATTTATTTTTTCAGATAACTTATATCGCCAATATGCCTCGACCCGTTTTCTGCCTCCTCCCTCAGCTGACAGAATGTTCCTTTCTTCCAATATTTGAATCCTCCTCCTTCCTAAGCTATTCTCTTTCTCAACCTTTCCTTCTATGAAGTCGTGCAGAAGACAGTTCCTCCCAAGGATGAGTCTGATCCAGTTTGTTTTGTACGAAGAATCACATCCAAAATGGTTTTCTTCTCACCCACTCTTCTTAGGACTTCTTCAATGTTACCCTGTCTGTCCACCTGCTCTTCTCAAGTCTTCTCCATCACCACATTTTAAAGCATTTTAAAGCATTCTAAGTTTTTTTTCCATATTCTTAGGAATCCAAGACTCTTGCTTCACGCAACATGGTAAATGAAAAGCATAAAACATTAAGTTTGACCCTTTATAACTCGTGAGCTGTAATGATTTAAAAATTTTGAATAAATAGTTATAGCTAATAATTTATTGTATACTTGTTAAAATTGTTTATTATATTTATTTTCGAATGATCACAAGTCAAATTGACCTGAAGTAATTTGGCCCATAGTATCGTTAAAAAAACTTTATAATTAATTTCTAAATTTGTAGACTTGAACGAAACTTCCATCTCTTACTAATTTAAAACTTTTTAACTTGAACAATTTATTTTTAAGACACAAGGTCTCTTACATAGTAAATTAATGTAAAAAAAAAGAACATGTTGAATTCTTCAGAAAATTCGACGGAGAAAAATAAACCTAAGAACTTTTTTTTTATATATTTTTAATTTGTATTCGATACACGTCCTTTTTTTAGAGTTTATCTCTAATAACAATTATCTCACAAAGAAACTATTCAACGGCTTGCTGAAAAGGGGGAGAAAAAAGAAATTCGAAGAAGAAAGGCGTGGAAAGGCAAACATGTCTGAGCTTGTTACCAGAGAAAGTAGTAGCTTTTGTTTTAAAATAACAATCTAGTTAAACGAATAAAGTAATGGATTTATATTAGATGAATGGAGGCAAAACGCGTGATAGCTGTTATAGCCTCATGTCAATTAACAAGCTTACCTTTTATCAGCATCTATGGTTCAGAATGATATTTCTATATAAAAAAAGAAAGGTACATACGGCCCTCTTTCCAATGACGACAAGCAGATCACATAATAGGAAGCCCAAAACTTCACATAGCCGTTTCTCACGTCTTTGCTCAAAGTGCTGGGGGTGCATTGTTTCCTTAAGGAAGATAGCGCATCTGCGCTCCTGGGAATTACAATTCGAGAAGCAGGGGATTGGGACCCCCCCTCCCCCTCTAGTGTCTCTTCCACTTTCTCCTTTTCTGTTTAAAGTGCCTCCTCCTACATGAATGTTAAGTTTGTTCTTATTGTTGAAAAGATTCGTTTGAGATTCAGTTTCTGTCGTATTGTAACTCATTTCCTGAGAAGCTACAGGAAGTGGATGGGTAAAAGGGGTTGGGGGCGGAAGCTAACAACTGTTGGTGAAGAAGTAAGCCCCCCCGATATAACCTTCAAATGTCAAGAAAGAATATCTTCCTCCTCCAGGAAGGAGGCCGTTTTTTTAGAGTAGTTAGAAATTGCGGAGACCCTGTCTCTAGAAGGTTAAAATACCTCCATTGTCTCACCCATGTTCCAATAGACCTTTTCATTACCGGTTACCAATCACTTCCGGTGTTGTGAAATCTAAATATAGGGGGGTAGGTATGCAAGGGAACTTACTGATAGAGTTGAGGTTATATCTATGTTTAGTGTCTCAAGTTGTGTTAGAAAGAAAAGGGAACCTTATTATCATCTTGTTGGCAGCGCTGTTTTTTAATTAACATATGACAAATTGGCAGCTATAGCTACTTTAACAACGCCATTCTATTAAACTTTTTCACTCGCAAAACTATCACCCACACTAAGCAAAGATTAAAGTAGGTTATATTTCACACAGCGCATGGCAATAAAGAAACTTTTTTTTTTTGTAATTGGATACTTGTGTTAATGTGTCATATCATATTATCTACAGATAATTTCACTACTTTATAATGTAGCGTTACCTTCGTTAAAGTTGGACTAAGAAATCTTATTTAGAGGTTCTCATAATCAACTTAAACACAGCCCTATATTGTAAGTGCTAGTTTTGTTAATATTGATTGAAAAACCCCCAAAAATTTTATATTTATCACACTCCACAACAGCTATATATCCAGACAATGTGAATGTATCCACATTAGGCCTACTATGGGTAGATATGCCTAAATATTTATCCAGCTCAAGTGGAAAAGAGAGGGAGGTCAATGTTTAAAAATAAAAATCTTTGCTTTTAACCGTTAAATAATAAAATTAATCTTGAGATTTAAAGGGATTTTTTTGAAACTATGGTTAAAATTGATTATGTACCAGTAAGCATATAAGTTAAGGACTTATGTTTATTTCTATAATAGTAGGTATACAAAGAGGGCGGGATTCCTTGCTTTTTCTTTGTCAT
Organism: Timema douglasi; assembly: GCA_901482245.1. Classification (NCBI taxonomy): domain Eukaryota; kingdom Metazoa; phylum Arthropoda; class Insecta; order Phasmatodea; family Timematidae; genus Timema; species Timema douglasi. The sequence goes on from CABEEJ010004867.1 coordinate 30,554, forward strand.
ATGACAAGACATATTTTTTGCCCGCTCTACACAAAGAAACAAAACAAATTCCAATGATAGGAAAATTGATATTGTAAAATAAATTATACATAATCTAAATAAATCACCAAAACTCTCATAAATCACCGAAGAACGTTATTATTTATAACATACAAATTCAAGGAAAGTCACAAAAAGGCACCAAAGTATTTAATAGGCAATAGTTAGTTTTTAATATTACAAACGAACCCAACCGAACTAAACTTAATCTTTCAGGCATCAACATATTTTTCATGAAATTTCGGGATCCTGAAATATTACATTTTTAAAACAATCTAAAATATAAATTTATTTTAAGAAATGTACACATTTTTAACTAGATCATAATTATTTTAAAAAATAAACCATTTGTAAATTAGCCTATCTTTTTATTATTATTTTAACAGAAACACGAATAAGTACTTATCTTTATTTATATATATATATATATATTTTACCATATTGATAGTGCTGCTCTCTAGTAGACACGGAATGAGTTAAGGAGAGTCTCTGCTGCTGCCATCTATCAGACAAGCGGCACCACAATTAAATGGATACAAATCAGAATGGATTTTGTGGATATAATGTAAAGATTTCTAGTGGATACAAATTAAACTTTTTATTTGTGATGCTTGTTTGATAAAATATCTGAACGGATACCATTCAGAATAGATACAATTCAAGATTTTGTGTATATTGTGAGAATGGATACAAATAAAACTGTAGAAATATTTTGGTTACTTATCCTAGCCTGTGCTACTATAAATATGGTGTGAACGCTTTGATTGTTTTGTTATATTTACATCTACGTGATAATAGGGCTCATTTTATATTGAGGCTTTAAATCAACATCAGATCATACTGCCTTTTTATACGCCTTTTATCTATTGGTTCTGACACCTGAAACCATGATCCCACCAAGGTGTCTTTAAAATGCAGCAAAATTATATAAATGATGATTAAAAAGTTGTATTTCTAGTTTGAATTTTTCGTGGCAAGTGTAAACCAATAAAACCGGTGAGTTAATCTTTAAATCCCCCAAAAAAGTTAGTTTCTGTTTATATTTTTTATTTAATCAACTAATAAAATACATTCTCTTAGACACACTTTGATATTAAAAAAACATTTTGTTCTTAAAACTTTTTATATCCATAAGAAGTAAGATTTAATACACACCAAAATAGAACATTGTATGTTTATGACCTCAATTGTAATAAAGATCCGCTTCGGTGGTCGAATGGTCCAACGCGCTACTCTCGCAGTAAACTAGACAGCCGACGACGTGGAGATCAATGTTTGAATCTAGGTCGGGTGTACTGAGAGTAGTTTTTTTTTTAAAAAGGTTTTCCCCTTTTACTCCATGCAAATGCAGGCACATTTCCTATACATATAAAATGCCTAGTCTCTAAGCCCATTGGCGTAATTCATCCATAAGCGTACAACATATACGGCTAATAAGATGAGGTACCAATTTTTTTTTCATAAAACTCTCTTAGTAACACATAATTGAAAATACCGATCGTTAACTAACTAATGAAACATTATTAAAGCTGGAAAGTCATTAACATCTCATTACTCTTTAATAATGCTGTGTAAACATAAAATCTTTAATTTCGAATTAAATTATACTCTATTCAAAATTGATACAATGATTTGTAAAATCTTTGAGCTGGATCCTGTTCGAACAATATTTAAAGAAAATCTAATGTTTCTAATCGAATTTGAATCTAATACTATGAAATGAAAACGTTATAAATCAAATACAAATCAAGTATAGAACTAATTGCTTTTAATAATTTTGGATACAGGAGAAGTTCAAAGAGTGATAAAATAATTATTATTAAAGTTCTTATCTTTAAGTCAAATAAAGAGTTATTTTAAAATAAAGTATAAGTACGAAAATTTGACCAACCTAACACTAAGGGATGAACTTTTTAAAATTATATTTAAATATCGGAACAAGGGTAATTTCTTTTTTTAATAAAAACTGTTTATACATTCAAAATTTTGACTTCAAGATTCTGATTTAAAATTAAATTCCATCTATTAAAAATCTAGGATCCACTTTGATTTGAAATTTAGAGAGTTATATTCGATTTTTCAAATGGGCAGACTCGTAAATTTCGAATCAAATTCAAATCTTTTTTTTTATATTAGAAATTTTGAAGCTCTACTCAGGCCTAAAATATAATAAGGTTAACTTACACAAACAATTTAAGGAGAGAGGTTTAACACAATACAGCGGATAGTTCTAATTTCTTAATTAGCGGTTTGTTCTCTAGAAAATCGTTTGATGCCATCCGTACAGGGTTGGTGAAGACCTCTTAGATCCACTAAACATGAACACAGGGGCTGTGACAAAGGCATACAATTGATCCTTTGTCATCTTCAATCCTTATGCTCTAGTTTTCTCCTATGAATGATCGTCACGATTTGTACCATAAGGCACGTGGACAAGCTAGTAAGTTTCATGTGGTTCACTTGTGATAAGGGAGTTTGGTATTTATGTTGATACTGGATTTTTAATCAATTATAATTTAAAGAAAAAACACCAACCGACTATTTAGAACCCAGACTCATACCCCCACCTAAATCTTTACTTACACTTTAAAACACACAAACACACTTCACTGTCACACCCTCTTAAAAGAAATACCTTCAATTTGTAGCATTAGCTGTAAGTCCAAGATGCCGAAGTGAATAAACCATAGACTTACCCTATTACACGGATGCGGACTGCTGTTGACCCAGCTACGGACTCTATAGTCCCCGCCACAAGTAACATGCCCGGCCACGACAACAAGCTACGAGACACTGAGGCGGCGCCGGCGCATGTACACAATAAAAGAAATCCCAGGCCAAAGAACTTCGGAAGAAAGAAGAGACTCTTCGACCAGTGTCCAGTTAATTCCCAATTATTCTAGAAAAGTGTGGAAGCCTATGCTGCGTGTGGATCCATCCCCTGTTTACTTTCTTTGGTTTGCCTCCCTTCCCCTTGTGATCCCGTCGTTCTATGTTCAGTGAGCTGGGCCAAATCATACATAAGACTGGTTGTGCAATTGGAAGAGCACTCTTAGACTTGCTTCGGCAATAGAAGGGTGAATCTAAGGCTTCGGAGATTAGGAATTAAAATCTAAGCAAAATTCTCTCTCAATAAATAATCATTTTTTTCTTTTTTCTAAATTCCTTTTGGCTTAGTATTTTTTTATATAAAACCAAAATTATAAGAGAGTAGTCGGATCTGTTCGCTTAGCCTGAACTAGCCTAGAATGACATGACCTGACCTAACCTAACCTAACCTTCAGAATATTACAATTTATCATTTCAGACAAACAGGTTTAGTTGTTTAATCACATTAACCACTAAAATCGGTTAATGCAAATTAACAAGTCACTATGCATAGTAACCAATTAATTACTTTAACGGTAACGTATACATACAGAGTGTGTAAGGCAACATGTGGGACGCACTTCAGTGGGGGACATGAGACACAAAAACAATGAAAAGAGTTCGTCACAGTCATGTGTCCCATTTTACTTTCTTTTCGAACTGTTGTCATGTTGTATGATATGTAAATATGTGTTGGTGTCTTGTCTGTTACGCTTTCAAGCAAACACCACCAAACGTATATGATCGAAATCCCGTATGTAAATAACTAAGGGAACCAGTCCACTATTTTTTTTCAAAATGGTGGCTACAAATACTCCTTTTTTGACGCTTCAACTCTCTCAGCTTTTCAATGGTCCAACTTTGAAACTGTTCCTATACATGGATACGTAGCCTATTATCAAACACATTCCATAGGAATAACAAGTAATTAGGCTGTGTACATAGATTTATATAGGCCAACATAATTTTTCTTCATTTTATTTAGGTACTTGAGGTATCTATGTAACTTGCACTTTGTGAGCGGACAGATTATATCAGCACACGACTTATTAACATACTTAAATCTAGAACAGACACGACATCCACTCCCCCGGCATTTAATTCATCATTGTGAAAGGAGAAACACACGTTTCACCAAAGATACATTTACTGGCCCTGACATGAGTCAAACTCGGGACGATTAATTGAAAAGACAAACATGCTACCGAAAAATCTGTTAAGTCGAACTTTATATATATATATATAGTCGACCTCGGTGGTATTGGGGTAAATTTATCGCCTTAGTATCCAATGTTAATGGGTTCAAACCCATCCAAGGTCGACAAAATTTTCTTGAGCGGTTAAAACTCGTAGCACAACTTTCTATGTATGGGAAGAGCGACCGTCGGTCTCAAGTCGATTGTGGCATGTAAATAAATCATGGAGGATACCAATATGAAAATACCTTCCTGGTAAAACTGGTTAGCCCTTTCACCCTCGCTCGTAGAAATGATCATGTACTGATATAATCATTATGTACCTTAGATGAATTTTATATATATATATATACAAATCCTGATTTCCTCTCTATAGGTAGGCCTATATATAGTTTGTGTGAATTTAATACATACATACTTTTAGTTTGTTTGAAAATTCAGATTACTTTATAAACTGCATAGGCCTAATAGTTCTTTAACAATAAAAAAATATTACGTTTAGTCTACATAAATGTATCGAACTTACAGACATTTCTTTGAAAATGTTTGCTCTTTGATGTTTTGATATACCGGGCGCTGGTTCTGACATGTACTAACAGTTGCGAAATAACGTAGACCTCTCTTTCTAAACCACTCTTCTTGTGTCAGCTACAGTAGCCCCATGGCTTCTTTGGTGCTGACTGACAGCTCACAGCTGACTTCTGATAGTAAACGTTTAGGTATATACCTAAATTTTGACCGTCAGAAGTGACAGCTGCTAAACAGATGTTTTTGCAGAGCATATGGTTCGGCGTAGGGATACATAATTTAGTCTGGTAACTTTTCATAGCTTTTAGCTGTCAGCTGTGAGCTGTCAGTCAGCAGTGAGCTGTATATATATATATATATATATATATATGAGTCTGTGAACGCTCGCTATGTAAGACTTCTAAGTATGTAAGATTTTTAAAAAAAATTAGCAAGATCTTTCATCTATGCAATCTGCTAGTCACTTTTTACCGCGAGCCAAAGAGTTAAGTTATTTAGTAATCCCATAAGCTTATAGGACAACCAACAACACTTAATTAACCTTTATTTTCAATACCTATACATAAATTGCATTTTTTGCTAGTAAAATTCTTCAAATTTTAATACCAAAAAGAGATTATTACTAATCTTTGGTGACCTGGTGGTCTAGGGGTAAAGGTGTCAGACTTTTGTGTTGGGGGTCCGGGGTTCAATACTCGGTCCCGGCACAGATTTATCCGATTGCCAAACCCCCTACTTCACCTCTGACAAGACGTGTATTAATCACAACTTGTGAATGTGTGGAATGCCCAGGCCTCCACCGTGGTTCGGATTCCACGTTAAAACTGTAGGTCCTCCAATTTCATCTCACACATTACACATTAGCGTAAGTGCGTATAACTCGAAGGAAGTTGCGCTATTGATTTTTATCGCTCAAGAAAAATCCGCCCACCCCAGAAGGATTCGAAATCACAAACATTGGGTCCTAAGGCCCGCACCTTACAACAATACCACAGAGGTTGACCTTAAGATAAATGAACAAAATTATAAAGAGTTCAGTGTTATTAAAAATATAACACAACAAAGACCATATTCTATCAAAGCGAATAAATGGAATAATTTACTACGTTACAGAAACATTGTCTACCAAAGAACACATATTTCCCTATCTCAAAGTCTACCATAAAAATATATACATTTGCTAATAGCTCTGGAATTTTTTATTTTTATAAAAGTATGTTTCAAATAAAATATTTTTTTTAATGATACGTTATTTCGTATCTAGTTGCGGAGATATAAATAAATAAATAAATTGAGATTTCCGCTCCTTTAAAATACCTTAAAAATAATTTTCACGGGAAATTATAATCAGTTTGTAATGTTAAACAGTGCACGAATACCAATTTTAATCAAAGGCATTAGAGCCAGTTTTAAGAAAATTTCTACTTTTACCTGTAAACAAACTACCCTTAATTTTAGGGTTAGATATCTAATTTAAAAAAATCATCTGGGGAGCCTCATAAAAAACCCCAAATACCGAGTTTTAGCGAGATAATTAAAATGCTCTAGACCAAGATATAAAATGGATGACATCGTAAAACAAAAACACTTGTTTGGTTTCAGGGTGTCATGGAAAGTCTAAATACATCAAATTATATTTTTTTTACTATCACAATACCGTCTCTAACAGAGGCCACAAGAAAGTATACCAAAAAAAAAAGTAATTGAATTTAGATTGTACAAACCTTACCTCAACTCATATTTTCACCTCGGCTATAAAAAAAAAATCTCGCCGTTCGGTTTCCGTAAGCGAAGTCAATTCCCCTTTCCGGCCAGTATTATTATTATTTGTATTTTGTTACCGCCGTTTTGTCCCGTCGTTCAGTCAGGAGTGAAGGGCACACCTCTTTTTTTTTTCAATTCCTGTCCCCCTCCTCTCTTATTGTTATTTCCGTCTTTCCATAACCGCTCCACCTTTTTCCCTTTCGACCCTCGCGAACGCTTCTTTCCGGACGAACGACGACCGCGCCAGTCAGATACCACGTTCCAATCAGAAGTTAACGGATTCCTCCTACCTTTCTCTGAACGGGATTTCTACCATAACCGAATTTCTCAACCTCCCCTCCTCCCCCACCCCCCACCGGTTCTTCCCCTCTTTCCACCATACCTTACTCGTTATCTCGAAGAGGTTTTTTTTTTTCAATCTTATCCTACGTTTTATCTCCCCAAAACATTTTATTGGTCGATATGTGGAGCCGGGCCACAAAATTCCTCAGCCCCCAATATAACAGCCCTGGTAACTCTCCACGGTATACAATCCTGTGGTCATATGGTCTATGGTGTCATTCTCGTAATAGGCTAGATTTCCGATGATGGGGAAATCCGAGTTCGATAACGGTTGGGTATACCGACGATAGTTTTTCCTAGATGATCTTCTCACTCTCTATTTACTCACGCAAATGCGGGTACATATAATATTTAGCACAGCGTCTTACTACCCGTTCGGTTTATACGCTTTAAGTACTAATTACTCTAATGGATTAGAAATTGGGAAGATTTAATTAGAGGAAGTGAACCCGCATTTGCGTGGACACTCAACCTACTACACACACATATATATATATATATAAAGACACACTCAACCAAGAACACACTCGCACACTAGAACACACACATATATATATCCAATCAGCAATCCAAACACACACACACATACACACTCGACTACAGGGACAATGTAAGCGGGCGGCGCCAGTCTAAGAATCTCCCGCTCTGAGCTGATAGATCACTTAAACAAACCCTTGAGCCCATGCTCTCGTCGTCACCCCCTCCACCCGCTTGCACCCTGTAAGACTCTACAATCATCCCCCGGGTGATGTCTCTCGGAGCAAACAGCCAGAGAGCTTGGCTTGATAACGGTCCCCAGGCTCGGTTCCTTCAGTCAACAGGACGGGGTTTTAGTTGAAACGAGAAATCTCTCATCCTCTTCTGGCGAGAGAAGTAAATAATTCAGGATTGGTGAACTTTATTCATGTAAATCTTGCGCCCATCCATACAAACACAAAGGGAAAAGGGGTACACAAGTTTAAAGACTTCTCATTCTTTGAATGAAAATGAAAAAAATAGAGCAGCCCGTTACAGTGGGAAGATGCTCCAGGACGTCACCTATGACCTAAATTTACCTTAAACTATCAACAAAGACTCGTAGTTAATGTACACTACTAAATAAAACGCACATTTTACCAATGGGAACAAAACATGTAAATGCAATGAAAAGCCTCTAAAAAATAAACTCTTGTATTCCGCTGAATATAATATTGATTTACAAATATCTGTTCAGAAGTAATAGCTAACCCCTCCAGTCTAGTTGCAGTCTCACCAGGAATGTGTATTTTACAACTAAACTCTTGTATTCTGCTGAATATAATATTGATTTACAAATATCTGCTTCAGAAGTAATAGCTACCCCCTCCCAACGCAACCCTCTCCAGTCTAGTTGCAGTCTCACCAGGAATGTGTATTTTACAACTAAACTCTTGTATTCTTCTGAATATAATATTGATTTACAAATATCTGCTTCAGAAGTAATAGCTACCCTCTCCAGTCTAGTTGCAGTCTCACCGGGAATGTGTATTGTACAACCAGAGACAAGCAAAGAGGATACAAAGTACATTTTCTTCATTATTTTCCTATTTAGACAACTGTGTGTTTAAATCATATTCGGTATTCATCCATTAATAAAATAGTGATGGTATTCAAAAATATACTCGTTCTTCATAAAAACCTAAAAACTACGCAAACCAAGAAAAAATGATCTAAAAAAACAACAACAAAAGGATGACATGTAAAAAGAAAAATTTCATCAACCAAGGAATCAACGGAATGTATGTGCACATGAGCAATGTCAGTGATTTACCAAAAAATAGATTACATGTCATCAAAATCTGGGCCCCGGTGATCCCACAGTCTGATGACATTGCTTACTTTGAGATTTCTAAGCTATTTTGCGAAACGGGTTACATTTTATTTTGTCGCACATAATAAGTCTAAGCACTATCACACTTAGAAACTAATATACAAAATATAAAGAGAGGGAAGAAAATGTGAGGGCTTTTATTTAGATGCTAATAACAAATTCCCCTCTTCCTGCGACGAGTTTATAAACTTTTACTATTTACACTTTAAAAAAAAAAATTACGTAATTTTAAACTAACGGGTGACCTGGCGGTCTAGGGGTAAGGTGTCAGACTTCTATGCTGGCGGCCGGGGTTCAATCCTCGGTCCCGGCATAGATTTATCTGATTACCAAACCCTTCCTTCACCTCTGACGAGACATCTTGTGAATGTGGGGAATGCCAGGCCTCCACCGTGGTTCGGATTCCACGTTAAACTGTAGGTCCTTCATTTCATCTCACAATTACCCTACTATTACACATTAGCGTAAGTGCGTATAACCCGAACGGGTAGTAAGACGCGGTGATAATAATAATAATAATAATAATAATAATTTAAACTAACCATATTTTCTTGTTTCCTATTTTAGGTGGACATGTTACCACGGACTCTTTTACTCTACATCCTGACAGGAAGACTCGTACAGGAAGGACATTTACGTAACAGAGTCAAATTGATTAAGATGTAGAGGATTTATATTTTAAAAAAACACGTTTGCATAAAACTATTTCGAGATAAAAATAATAATTTCGTGACACTGTAGGATTATTATTTTTAGACATTATTTAATAATTTATGGTTTATGTTTCAACGTATTAACCTTAAATCATGCCGATTAAAACGTAAATTCACTAACATGGGAAATCCTATCTTGACCAGCAGTGACGTCACAGGTGGCAAACGTCACTAAGCCCGTCAGTATCATAGTAGATTGATTGGATTGGCTTTCGACTGAAAGGTCGAGGCTGAAAGTGGAATGCGGATAAAATATCGATATTTTAAGCAAGAAAGTGTCGATATATATATATATACACACACACACACACACACACGAGTATATAAAACTTTATTATTATTTGTCGGCCAAGTAACCTAGGGATTGAAAATTTTCCGAAAAATTAAACTTAAATTTGTTTTAGTAGTGTAAAGTGTGGAAGTGTGATAATAAGTCGTCTTTTTCACTATAAGTGACGTAGAAATATGGGTTTGAACCCCTTTGGATGAAATGAGGGTGTTTTTTTGACTTTCTTTTTAGCGCCGTGTCTTACTACCCGTTAGAGCTATACTCTTATGTACTTATTACAATAGTGGGATTAGGAAGGCTATATTTAGTAGAAATGTACTTGCATTTGAGTAAAGGGAGAGTGGAAAATCATTCTGAAATACCACCTTCTGTACACCTAACCGAGAGTCGAACCTCGATCTCCCCGTCATTGGCAGACTATTCTACTGCGAGGGTAGCGCGTCAGACCACAAAAGTGGATAGGGTGGTTTTTCCTAGATAGTTTTATACTCACTCTCTCTTTCTCTCTCTAAACAAGAGAGAATAACATTTCGTGAGAAATATGGTTGGCACAGCTCGCCAACTGCTAGAGGCAGATAAATATTTTAAATATTACATATCCTTTTTTTTTTTGTAGTGGCGAAGTGCTGAGGTTTACATACTTTTAAATTATGTAAAAAAACCTTTTGTTTTTTTATATAGTTAAAGTAGAATATCATTAAAATGTGTTAAATGAATACACAACTTTTTGATTAGTAAATAAAGGCTGGAGCTGAGGTATTACAATTAATTAAATTAAGCTTAATTTAGTAACTAAAATTTTTTTGCAAGAAATTGGCTATTTATATATTAGCTGATTAAAGTTTTCAAATGTATAAATACATGGTACACTAAATTTAACAGATATTAAAACTTATTGAATTTGTTTGTCTGAAACATTTATGCAGATTAACACACTTTTTGACCCACTTCGGTGGCCACATTGTCTGGGGTGCAACTTTCTCAGAAGGCTAGACTTCCAACGACTGGGAGATTGAGGTTTTGTGATGAAGGTAGTTTTTTTTTTACAAAATGGTTTTAAAATCTCCCTGCACGTGAATGCGGGTACAATTCCTCTATCACCACTTTATTCCCTAAAACCATTAGCGTGATACATAAGCATATAGCCTGAACGGGTAGTAAGATTCGGTACTAAGAATAAAGCTACAGACTTGATTTAGTGTCCAGGTATTATTATTATTATTATTAGCACCGCGTCTTACTACCCGTTCGGGTTGTACGCACTTACGCTAATGTGTAATGGTAGGGTGATTGTGAGATGAAATGGAGGACCTACAGTTTAACGTGGAATCCGAACCACGGTGGAGGCCTGGCATTCCACATATTCACAAGATGTCTTGTCAGAGGGGAAGGAAGGGTTTGGTAATCAAATAAATCGGTGCCGGGACCGAGGATTGAACCCCGGACCACCAGCACAGAAGTCTGACACCTTACCCCTAGACCGCCGGGTCACCAACGTCCAGGTGTCATTTTTTTTAATTTTCAGATTATGATATCTTGATGCAATTAAATCCTCACTACAATAAATATAAGAGATTTGTCTATTTCACTCTTAACATATTATGAAAGTGGTAAGCAGAGCCACTCGGTAGGAGTCCACTGGTTCGTAGAGTTCGAGAAGATTGTGGCTTCCTACAAACTAAAGGAAGGCTCGAAACACAAATGGCAAAGTAAAGATTTGCCCGCTTGATGTGTAAAGTCATCTATAAGGCTGGAGTCAACCGTCCAAAGAAGTACGAACCAATTTCATATTTTAGAGAAATTAAGTTCACCATCGCAGTCACCACAGTCACCAAGGTGATCATCACAGTCATCAAGGCAGTTACCACATTCAAGACGAGGATAATAAGTCACCATATATATCCCCATAGTCACCTTTTAAATCACCACAGTCACCAGACCAATCACCTCAGTCACCAGACCAATCACCACAGTCACCAGACCAATCACCACAGTCACCAGACCAATCACCACAGTCACCAGACCAATCACCACAGTCACCAGACCAAACACCACAGTCACCAGACCAATCACCACAGTCGCCAGACCAATCACCACAGTCGCCAGACCAATCACCACAGTCGCCAGACCAATCACCACAGTCACCAGACCAATCACCATAGTCACCAGACCCATCACCATAGTCACCAGACCAATCACCACAGTCGCCAGACCAATCACCACAGTCACCAGACCCATCACCATAGTCACCAGACCAATCACCACAGTCCCTTTTTCAATCACTAAAGTAATTATAGCAATCATAAAAGTAAGGATGAGAATAATAAGTCACCGTGGCAATCACCAATCACCATAGAAATTACCACAGTTACCCTAACAATATTTATTATAATAGCTATTTACAGCTACGATCGATAAACGTATTTTCCCAAACTAATATTAACACTTTACCTAAATTTACATAAATAAAATAACATCACACAACAAATAATACATCCAATCGAGAAGTAATAAAAAATATCAAACACAAAATAAATATTTAACTACCCTCAACAAACTAAGCGTGAAGTGTACTTGTTGGGTGATGTTTGGAGTGACGTCTGCCCC
>CABEEJ010004868.1:4780-40886 GCA_901482245.1 Timema douglasi
GAAGGGAACAAGAACTAAGGTAAGTATTATTGCACTTTTTATAACAAAATTATATTGGGCCAAGATAAATAAAATATTGTTACATACGTTACATACGGCAATACAGTAAAATCTCCCCTAACGGACACCTATGAATAATGGACAGTTTAAATTTCCCCGGTAATATAACATGGGCTCTTATGGAGAAACAATTTCCCAATAACGGACACGGACACCGCTAGAGTAGGAGTAGGAGTAGGAGTAGGAGTGCTGAGTACGAGAAGATCGAGGTTCGAATCTCGGTCGGGTGAACTGGGGGCGGGGGTGTGTTCCTAAATGGTTTTCCATTCTCCCTCCGCGCAAATGCGGGTTCACTTCCTCTAATTCGACCTTCCTAATTCCTAATCCATTAGCATAATTAGTACTTAAAGCTTATAACCCGAATGGGTAGTAAGACGCAGTGCTAAATATATATTAACTATAATTTTTATGTAGTATTTAAGGATTAAAAAGTTACAGTATCATTCATTAAAGTGGGATGATTTTGTCCCAAGGGATAGTCAAATTATGCTTCTTTTTAGGTTTTATGGACGAAAACGTACTTTCTTGAATTTATATTGGAAATCCTGTTACGTTTTAGAATCCAGGGGTTGTAAAATGATAAATAATAACAGCTCTATTATCAGCTACAGCTTAAACGTCTCACCAATCTGACGTTCAATTATTTTACATTTTGGCCGTTTAAACGTTTTATAATTAACAAGACACCGTTTATCCAATAATTAGCGACAAAGGTCGTTAAAAAATCTCTGTCCATTATACCTGTAAATTTAGATGGATTAAAAACTAAATTCGCCCCTTGTGTTTTGTGTGTGGTGTCTAGGGGTGGGTGTGTGTGGCGGGGGGCGAATGGAGATGGAAGGAAGAGAGCTGGTAATGACCGGCTTATAAAGTGCTCCATAAACACCTCGTAAAACCCACAGCGAGCTAGCTACCAACTGAGGAGAGAAGGGACAGGGCAACAACCGACTAACCAGCAACATAATGTACCGGACCACGTCTCATTTCCCTCCCGACCATGTTTACACGGGGGAAGAAGATATGATACATTTTTTCTAAATAATACCGTTATTTGCCTGGAGAGAGAATGAGAAATCATTTAGGTGAAAAACTTCCACAATACATTCAGCCGATATTCGAGCTCCGACCTTGTCCATCACAGAAAAGCCATACTAAATGCATCTAGTCTGACGTTTGGCCCGCATGCCCACCGGTGTGTGCTATCAAACCTTCACCTGACCCTCCAAAGGGACAATCTATGTTCGAGCGCAGATTGAGGTTAAGTTACACATGAATCGAGAGGTTTCAAGGGCAAATATACCAGGTGTCTTAACAATGGTCATCAAATTAACACATATTACTCCAAAGGTTCTTTTATTTAGAATAATTTTAAAAAATCCCTATACAACATGAGCATAACAATTTTTTTTAAATCTAAGGTCTAGATTAATTTGCCTTAAATTTTATCATAGTTTTCAATATTTTTTTTCAATTATTAAAATGTAATTTGTCTCAAATCTTTTATTAAAATGCAATTACAATTTTATAACAACAATTTGATGCATACGTTAGTTATTATTTTTATAGCAGGCCTAGAACTCCGATCCGAATAACAGGGTTTGAAAGTTACAAACATAATATATCCACTTGTCAAGTCATGTGATCTGCAACTGTCGTTTTTAATAAATAAATCAATTAAAATGTTATCAATGTTGACCACAAAAATTGTGTATTTTTAAAACTTTTCTTCCCGTCAGATTAATATGCGTGTGTTTCTGTTAAACAATAGGAGGCACAAAAAGGTAGGCCTGGAGGTAAACCCCATACATAAATATAGAGATGCAAATTAAGTTATATTATCAAACTGCGATAAAAAAAAAGGATCAATTAATTTCACGTGACTAATTCAGAGTAGCTTTAAATCAGTAAAATTCGACTTTTTATTCACTCCAATAAACTCTGCTTTATGATTTAATTGAAAAAAATTTAACCCACTATAGATCATCTGCCACGATTAAAAATATCCCACGCACGCACAAATACACACAGATACACACACAGTTAAAATACTCATCTCGTCATGGAATGCCACTCTATTTTGTATTTCTCGACACCCCAACAAACGAGAATTCCGATACTCTTTTGTAAGTCTCGTGCATGTCAACTTGGGATGGAATGTTTGTGGTTAATTAACAGTAAACATAGATGTTATGAACTGGTTGCCGATACTTTCAACAGCGCGTACCAACAAGTTAATGTCCGGATTTACCAACCCTGTAATAATACAAACATTTTAAAACTATAGCTTTCATACTTCTACAGACCACACACATACATGTATGTTTTATATGGTCCTAAAAGTCCAATACATTGTTCGATATTTACAGATTATGAAAGGACCGGTGAAGTAACCAGGTATATAATATTTAAAACTTGAGTTCACCCATTCTAGCCCTCAATTACATAGTACACAAAAATATACCACTTATGAAATTAAGAGAAGGCTTACATTGTTCCTCTATCTCTCAGCACTGATTTAATAAGCCTCATATAAACCAGATATATTCTTCTAGATAAACTCTATCTCTCTTTGTCCCTATATAAACAATATATGTTCCTCTAGATAAACTCTATCTCTCTTTGTCCCTATATAAACAAGATATGTTCCTCTAGATAAACTCTATCTCTCTTTGTCCATATATAAACAAGATATGTTCATCTAGATAAACTCTATCTCTCTTTGTCCCTATATAAACAAGATATGTTCCTCTAGATAAACTCTTTTCCTCTTGTTCCCTATATAAACAAGATATGTTCATCTAGATAAACTCTATCTCTCGTTGTCCATGTATAAACAAGTTATGTTCCTCTTGATAAACTCTATCTCTCTTTGTCCATATATAAACAATATATGTTCCTCTTCATAAACTTTATCTCTCTTTGTCCCTATATAAACAAGATATGTTCCTCTTGATAAACTCTATCTCTCTTTGTCCCTATATAAACAAGATATGTTCCTCTTCATAAACTTTATCTCTCTTTGTCCCTATATAAACAAGATATGTTCCTCTTGATAAACTCTATCTCTCTTTGTCCCTATATAAACAAGATATGTTCCTCTAGATAAACTCTATCTCTCTTTGTCCATATATAAACAATATATGTTCCTCTTCATAAACACTATCTCTCTTTGTCCATATATAAACAAGATATGTTCCTCTTCATAAACTCTATCTCTCTTTGTCCCTATATAAACAAGATATGTTCATCTAGATAAACTCTATCTCTCTTTGTCCCTATATAAACAGGATATGTTCCTCTTGATAAACTCTATTTCTCTTTGTCCCTAAATAAACAAGATATATTCCACTATGACACTGTGAACATAGCTACACACACATATTTATGCGCCTTATAGCGACTAACATATTTCTAATGCTTAGGACTTATATATAAACTATTTTTGTTTTGAGTCATGTCACAACAGATACAAGGTAATTCAATTTTATATTTTGACCATTGACCAATTATTATGTTCATCTACAGAAAAAATTTATCCCTTTACACCTAAATAAACCAAATCCATTCATTTATGTCACTATACAAACTAAATACATTAATTTTATCTATGCTCTTAACAGACAAACTATAGTCTTTAATATCACTGAATAAGCCTAATTAGTTCCTCTATACCTGACTTAGCTGTTAAACCCGTTCATCACCTGGGTAAGCGGGTAATACGTATTAAAACTATATCAAATTAAGACGTCCAACATCTTTAAAGTTCCTCCTTGTACAATCTTTAACCAAATATGGCGATCCCAAGACATCATTGCAATCAATAAATTAAAATAAATTAAATCTTTGAAAAACAACTTACCTAACATCCAAACCGAGTGCACAAACGAACGCAATATTTGCCTTAGCGCAATCATAAGCTAAGTGAAACGAAGTAATAGATATTACTACAGAAATAGGTTGTATAAAAGATCATTATGGTCTACCAAAGAGTGCACATGAAATAATAATACACTATCATATAAATATATTGGATATATGAGCATCATGGTTTCCCAAAGAATATTTAATTTTTGTATTTTTTATTCTTAGAACTTTCATCTAATTATGTAAAATTTAAATTAACCACAATACAGAAGAAGAAAAAAAATCTGTCAATGTAACAATTTAGAGTCTAAAAGGGCGATGAGGGGAAAATTCTAAAAGGTCAAAAAGGTCTAAGGGGGAAAAGAGCAAAAAGTGATAAAAGGGTAGACATGGGAAAAAATATTAAAAGGAACAAAAGTAAATCTAATAAAAACAAATAGGTTATAAAGGTTAAAGTGGTTTAAAGGGCTAAGATATTAAAAAGTGTCAAAAATCCGAAATTACAAAAAGGGCAACAAGGTTCATATTTCTCAAAAAGAGTAAAAAGGGTAAAAAAAACTAAAAGGGAATAATGGGGTAAAAAGGGAAAATGAGGTGAAAAGGGTAGACGGGGTGGAAAGGCAAACGGAGGAAAAGGCTGTTGAGGGTAAATGGATTTAAAAATGCTGAACTTATTTCGGGATTTATTTACTTCCCATTTTATCATGTTTGCACTTTTTAATCCTGTTTAACCTTTTAACCTAAAATAGTACCTTTTTATTACTTTCTCGCTATTTTACAGGTAGAGAAAGTATAGTGATCGTAAAAAAATATTTTTTTTATCATATCTACGAAACTATTTGAGATATGAAATTACTTATCATTACAAATATATCTATTTAGAATCAAATATTTTATTCGACGCATATTTTTATAAAACCAATAACTTTCAAGCTATACGCAAATATTTGTATTTTTTAACTTTTTAAAGACCAAAGGTAAATTATTGCGACCGCAAAAAAAAATCACACATGAAATGTTGATGGATGTCGACTTCTCATGACACCCGGAACCCTAAATGTGGTATTTGCAATGACGTATGTCTGTGTGTCTGCTTAAACATACAATTAAGAGTAGTTTAATAAAGGGCGAAAAGAGGAAAAATTGATTTTCTCAAATTTGGTTTTAACGATTTTGATTAAAATTCCTATCTAGGCGTTGATTAAGATTATAAATAAACTGGCTATTTTCATTTTCCCACTAAAATGACTTTTAGGGTACTTTACAGAATCGGAAATTTCCGTATCCCCGCAACTATTTGAGATAATAACTAACTTATAATTGCAAAATTGTATTACTATTGAAAATAAAAAAACTCTTATATGAAATCTATTTTAATAAAACCAACCGTTTCTGAGATATTGGCAAATATATTAATATAATTTTGTGAGCTTTAGTTGTAAAGAGATACTACTTAAGTTTTTACGCAATAATACTCCAATGCCATAGAGTAATTAAATATCAGTAAGTATCTAAAAAAAAAATTATTTTTCCTGAAACCTCATAGGAGAAATTTTTGTAAAACATTGATCTATCTTCATTTTAGACTCAATAGTTAATATTTATATTTTGTATTGGTCAAAATTTATAAATAAAGAAATTAATAACAATGCGATGACAGGAAGATATTAAACCCCTAATAAAATATCAACAACTTTAACAGGAAGTCGAAATTTTAATACGAAGTGTTGACTCTTGTGGTTCCAATATTGATCATTTTTTATCGGTCCTAACATACAAATGAGGACATAAACTCTTTAAATATAAAATTATAAAACTTAAAACTTGGACTCAAAAAATGTTTTACATAAATATAGTTCAATTTATGCTTGGATTTGCTAGTGTATATTATTTCGTTTCACATATATTACGGGTTTTGAGTAAATATCTCCATTTTTAAACAATAGAGCGAGAAAATATGTGAGGACTTCCGTACCATTTATTCTAAAATAACTTTTTATTTTCTTTTCCTCCCTCATTGCCCTTTAGACCCTTTTAATATTTTTAACACGTGTTATCCTTTTACCCTTTTTAAACCTTTTAATATTTTTACCCTAAAATATTTATCTCGAGCAAAGCCGGGTACTTAAATACTATCACAATATAAAGAATATAATAAAAAGAAAAATATTTAATATAAAGAAATGTATCTTATATAACTAGGCATGTATGAATCTATTATATTGTTAAAGGAAAAATATATATCACCTCTACAGAAATAGTTGTGTATTTATATGCTCCTATATATGCTCCTATATTAAACACACATAACCATCTAAATATTCCTGCAAGAACAAATAGATTTTACTCTATAGTATCACTAAGGAAAACGTATATTTCTATGTAGGCCTACTTTTAGAATGATAAAACACATTTTTATACAAACACCTAAATTGATCAAATAAATTACATATATATAGGCCCTACTCCTAAAAGACAAAATATATTTATTTATTCACACGCATTCAGAAAAATATAGCTCTCTATGTATTCCTGCATTAGCCAAATATATGTATCTATCTACTTCTACATTGATTAAATAGATTTCTACTATAAATAATGGTAAAAGAACGATTATATTTAATTGTATATATTCATTAAACGACAAAAATAATTTTCTTTATAATCTTAAAGATTCAATATAATTGTATATTATATAAATTATACACCTCAATATAATCCCACCTAGAACCAATATATTTCTATTATGTTATCCTTCAAAGATAAATTATATTAATTGCTATACACCCAATCAGGCCGAATGTCTAGTCATGCAACTACTAAATAAAAAACTAATTTTTTATATGAGAGGAGTCAGTGACCCATCTTCATGGCAGACTGCCAAGGACGGGGAGCTAGAGGTTCAAATCTCGCTCGGGTGAACTGGCTGTGGTTTTGCTAAACGGTTTTCCACTCTCTCTCCACGTAATTTCGGGTTCACTTCATCTATATTCAACCTTATCAATTCCTAACCCATTAGTGCAATTAGTACATAAGCGTATAGCCGGAACGGGTAGTAATACGTGGTGCTAAGTATTATTATTATTATTATTGAAATTCAATGATAAACGTTTCCCATTATAAAATTGTATTTAATTTCCAAGATTTATTAATATCTACCCATCTTAGTAAAGTAGGGTTTAAATATAAATTAGGTGACCTGGCGGTCTAGGGGTAAGGTGTCAGACTTCTATGCTGGCGGCCGGGGTTCAATCCTCGGTCCCGGCAAAGATTTATCTGATTACCAAACACTTCCTTCACCTCCAACAAGACATCTTTTGAATGTGTGGAATTCCAGGCCTCCACCTTGGTTCGGATTCCACGTTAAACTGTAGGTCCTCCATTTCATCTCACAATCACCCTACCATTTTCACATTAGCGTAAGTGCGTATAGCCCGAACGGGTAGTCAGACGCGGTGCTAATAATAATAATAATAATAATAAATATAAATTAGGTATTTTCTTTTTCATGAATATTTACGTTTAGTTTAGTTTGGGGTAAACCACCCTCAATACACCCGGCAGGGAGTCGAACTCCTATTTTCCCATCATCGGCGGTCCATCTTATTGCGAAAGTCTTAGATCATGTGGCCACCGAAGCTAGGTTTTATTTATTTAGTTAAAATGAATAAACAAGTTGAGTTAGTTACATGACGAGAACAAACAATGCAAATTAAATTTCCTCGAAACATTCGAGAATGAGCATATATATACAACTGTGCTTTGTACTTTATCATTCTTAATACCTACTCTATTATTTTCAAACACACAATTTGGTTTATTTAGTGAAAATAAAAAAAAAATATTAAAGAAAGTAACTAATTAAAACTGCTACTTCATCCAAACATCAACAAATAAAGCGAGAAATTTGTTTAGCAATACAAAAGACCGGGACTCAATCTAAATATAATTAAGTGTTTTCTTAGCAGCCTGGACTTTCATAAATCCTTAGATATAAAATGGGTATCAAAAAGGAGAGTTCAGAGGAGGTGAAAAAAAGGTGGAATAAAAAAGAAACGGTGGTATATAAAAAAACTTATCAGCAAAAATCCCATCAATGTTTTGCTCACAAACGAACGAGTGATGCCTCCTAGCTTCGTAGAAGAATACTAACAAAGAACGATAGAAGAAGAGTAGAAACGAGGCGCGCACATAAAACGATCAATGACAAGACATCTGAAGATCTACTTTGGAAACAATTTCGCTCGCCACAGGGAAGCGATGCGCTCGAAAGACAGAGAAAGAGTAACAAAAGGCGAGCTAGCAGCGAGTTTTCCTCCGTTACAAGTTGGAATCAAGGCCTCCTTGAACCATCAATCATGACTGCAGCAGAGGAAGAGGGATAAAATAAGAAAAGAGACGAACACAAAGAAAGAAGGAAGAAATAAAGAGTTTTTCGTTGCTAAACGCAGATAAAAAGTAGAGTTCTTTCATGTGAAGCGGTAGAAAATCGTCAACCAAAACCAAAATCCTGATATTAATCTAAACACGTTTCCTGACAAACAATAACTAGTGTTCTTAATTTATACTTAAATCAAATTAACTAGACCAATACAGTTAAACATTAAGGATGAAGTGTATTCATTCAATAAGTTTTTATCATGCAACATTTTCATATTGAATAAAAAAAATTTAATATTAAGATTTTAGAGTTTTTTTATGATTAAAGGGGTCGCATACCGGAGCGCTGAGGTGCATATTAAGTGCCTCAAGGTTAGAACGTGGGTTATTTGGAACTGATATAATTTTTTTTAACCCCTATAAAAATTCGATGGCTTAAGGCCCCCTTAACCTACGTGTAGTGAAATATTCTCAAACTTTGACATTTCATATAATCTGGCAGTTGTGATGCATCAAATCCATTAAAACAATTCGTAGTATTGATTATCTTAGAGTGTTATACTGTGTCCTTATTTACAAATGAATATTTGTTTTATGAAAGCAAGATTTGTTTCTCGCAATTTAATTTTAATCTCAAAAGTGTGGCGTCGCTGAAAATAATCTAGGTTTAGTTATTTTATATATAAAAAAATATTCTAAAACTAGAGAGTAATTTAATTTCTGGAACATTTTAAAACATTTCACCTCCATTTTGGTTTTGACTATATTTTAAAATAGGTAACAACCCTTTTGAAGAGTTTGTCACATATCTGACTAACCGGGATACTAGATACACGATTACTATCGAGTCGGAAATAAAATCAAAGTGAGGGTTTTTGCTTTAATAACTTGACAAAAGCAAAATTGGGGCCAGTTAATTATTTTTTTTTATCATTTAGAGTAATTTATTTTAAAATTATGTATGCGTTTGTTTAAATACTGTAAAATGGTTTCATGGTATTAATATGAATGCTTTTTGGTGAGATCTCCATGCCAGGCCTGGTATGCCGCAAAAACATTCACGAACTACCACAGTCACTTATTTGACCGTAAGGGCGAGACAAAAGACGTGAGGTCAGCGCGGATTAATGTTTATTTTTAACTGATGGCTCCGACAGTAGATCGTATAGTGGATGCGTTGGGTTAGTTTTCATAGTTAAATCATTACAGCAGTATATATCTAAAGTTTAAACTGTTATTTATTGCATTCAATTTTTTTTTATATATATATATTTAAGAGTGGCCGTCAACATAAATATCAATTACTATGCAATTATTATATTAATACAATTCGGGTCTACTAATACTAATTATGTTGCTTAGTAATCATGGATGTGCATGATCTTTACTTGTTACCAGCCCAATAAATGAATTAATCAAATTAAAATTGGCTTAAATCCGGATAATAGGTCTTTGTTCTTTTTGCCTTGATTTAATGAGACCAAAAGCAAATAAATGCAGTATATTATTATTATTATTATTATTATTATTATTAGCACCGCGTCTTACTACCCGTTCGGGTTATACGCACTTACGCTAATGTGTAATGGTAGGGTGATTGTGAGATGAAATGGAGGACCTACAGTTTAACGTGGAATCCGAACCACGGTGGAGACCTGGCATTCCCCACATTCACAAGATGTCTTGTCAGAGGTGAAGGAAGGGTTTGGTAATCAGATAAATCTNACAAGATGTCTTGTCAGAGGTGAAGGAAGGGTTTGGTAATCTGATAAATCTGTGCTGGGACCGAGGATTGAACCCCGGCCGCCAGCAGAGGAGTCTGACACCTTACCCCTAGACCGCCAGGTCACCAATGCAGTATAAAATCTGTAAACATAGTCCAAAGAAAAGAGCCAGACCTTATAAAATACCGAATATTTAGGTCCAAAATCCAGAAATCACTAAAGTCCAAAAAATCACAAGTCAATAACACAGGAAGCCCCAAACAGAAACCTAAACAAAGTGAACATATGTAAGGTTGGTGAAGGACGGGGCCGCAACCCGCCAGAGGTTGGAAAAGCATAAGAGAATCAAACATTTTAAAATTACCGCTAGATGCATATGTGAATGGTCAGAATACGTGCCAACTTTTCCGTTCGTTTAGGCTACAGAATTATGTGCGTACTTTGGCCTTTAATGTTAGCATCTTAAACAAAAAATATGTCTCAGGGCGAAAAAATAATATTCAATCAAGATTAAATAGTAAATCTGAAATTCATGGTGAAAGGAAGAACCTTAATGTAATGCCCATTGTTCACGTGCATGGTCAAAATTGAGTCAAGACACAATAAAATTGATTACATAAAATCCACAATAAAGAGTTATGTTCAAGAAATGTAATCTAGTAATTAATGAATAGCACTCAGTGACAGTAAAAGTAATACACTTGAAGTTTACCTGCTATACGCCCTTACAACGTATCTAGCGGTTTTACTTCAATACTTTTTTTTAGTTTAGCAAATTTTGATTTTGTTTTACTAGCTTGTACTAGTATTTCAACCCTCCCGGTGGCACCCCCATCTTGGCTTTCACCCGCGGTGGACCACTCCTCCAGCCCTCCTTAGTACGCCACTGTATAACTGTCCAATCCTGTCAGAAATATTAAACCCACGTTTCTCTTATTTGCTATGCCAAGCATGTAAATATTTAGCTTTGGTAATGATTTGCATTGTTGCCAACTTTACAAGCGTTCAACGCCTAATATAATCATACAGCATAATCTTCCATTCCTCGTCTAGAATGTTAACAAGTAACCAAGTACAACTTCGGTCATGGAACCTGTCAAATATTCTTGAGCATTTGTCTTTTTTTTATTTGATCATGTTTATATTCTTCATCACGTTTGAGTTATATATATAATCATATGTGTAAAATTTTAATCTACCCTACTTTATATACATGTACGTGATAGTAGAGTAGAGAATATTAAGGTAGAATTTGAAGGCAATGAACCCGCCTTGCGTGAATAAAGAACGAGAAACTAACTTCACTACACAAAACCTCGAACCCCGATATCTCCACCATTGCTAGTTAAATCTATTACGAGAGTGACGGGCTATACCACCCAACCACAGTTTAAATTGTTTGTTGAATAATGTATGTTGGAGTGTTTCAAAAGGGCCTACCACTAGATAATTAGGTTGTGTTTCGATGATTGCATGGTATCCGTTAGTAATACGTCTACTTTAACGCACACGTAGGATACGTTGTAAATAAACATGTTTGCCGGTAAAACATCTGTTTAGCTTTGTGAAGTTTAATCACTATTCTAGGTAAGGATATCAAAAGCATGACCTTAGAGGTTAAATTTATAATAGCGATAACACAATTTCATGTCACGAAGAAACTTCTTTCGTGACTGGAAAGATTTTATTTTCCAAGAGTCCCTAGAAATCTGTAAACATAGCTGAGCAAACAATGGGGGACGCCCTTCTTTTATCGAGCGCCGCCACACTAACACAATGAAGTAACAGAGCCATGGAGCGACGTCTAAACAACTTTAAAACGATTACGATGATGTAGTTTTTGGTGGTAGAAGTAGAACGGGGGAAAGAGGTGGGTCTTTTTTCGGAGCGATAATGGTGGTGTTTTCACCACTCGGTAGCCATTACCAGTCCAAACCTGAGTAATGACCTTATAGTAGCTGTGATTTATGGCTAGAGTTCGTACCTAGTGAGCCACAAAACAGAAAGAATATATAATATATATTTTTATATATATATATGAAGGAATGATTCATGTTGAAGACAAGAGTAAAGCGAGATCATCTATAGATAGTGGTAAGATTTAAAATAATAAATAATTTGACATGATTCAATAGATTCGTCAAAATTAAAACCTAGTTCAAACGCTTTCATTCAATAAAAATATATTTTAAGTAATTTATACATAAACAAAAGAGGCAGAAATGAGTCCTAAATACGTTGATAGCATGTAATCATCCCATTAATGCACCTTCATTTACCATGAAAGGTAGCAAGCTTACCTTGCATGGTTCTACTATTACGTAACGTATAACATAGGGGCATACTTAGTGTAGCCCGTCAGGGTAAGAATGTTACATTTCATCAGTGCCATAACTAGGTAGGTGCGATAAGTGGACAGGCACAGGGGCCTGAAATAGAACTGACAGCTGTGCGGTTAAGATGTTAGTGAACTGAGTAGGTTAGGTGTGCACAGATAGCCCTTTGCGTGGCTTGTTCCATGGGCGTCCTCGACGACCTCTGCTCACCAACATCAGAATGTCTGAGTCACCAACATCTGAATGACTGAGTCATCAACATCTGAATGACTGAGTCACCAACATCTGAATGACTGAGTCACCAACATTGAATGGCTGAGTCATCAACATCTGAATGGCTGAGTCATCAACATCTGAATGTCTGAGTCGCCAACATCTGAATGACTGAGTCATAAATATCTAAATGACTGAATCAAAAACATCAGAATGACTTGAGTCACCAACATCAGAATTACTTGAGTCACAAACATCTGAATGATTGAGTCAAAAATAATTCAATCAAACATCTGAATGACTAAGTCAAGGGACTTACCAATGTGCCGCTTGCGCGACTGGAGCCGATGTTTATGTTTATGTCGTGATTCATGCCGCATTTACCCAAAGACCACAGCTGAAAATATCGGGGGAAATAATTTAGAATGTAAATTTATATAGTTTTTTTACACTCTATTGTCTCAAAGAGATTTTCGTTATGAGCAAATGAAAACTGTCTGTACGACTACTTTTTATTTATCCATGGCTTGTCTTTAGAATTGACGAGTGTTTCTGATTTACAAATATCAGCTCCAGATAATAACAAATATTAAAATACTTACGAGCTCACATGTGAAATTTAAGGATTTAAGTTTGAAGCCTCTACACTAACATAAAACATTAAAACTGCAACTCTCCTTGATATTCTTAAGGCTCTTCATGACTTTGGATTGATTCACATCTGAATATCAAAGCTATCTCCAAATATTTCTCACTCTTCCCGTTTCTCTTGCTTCTTGTGTGATAATTTTTTAACAAGTCAAAGTTAATTAAGACTTATTTAATATTTACTATCGGATAAGAACGATCATAAAATCTTTTCATATTTTCGATTGAATATAATATCGGTAAAGGTATTAATTATGATGATGTAATCAAAGAATTTGATGAAAAGAAAGCAAGAAAAGGGCAATTAGAAAAAACTATTTTCCTTTGTAAATACATGTGAAAATGATCTTGTATATTTATTGCGTGCAAAAAAATTGTTTATAAGCATTTGTTATATCGTATTGGTATTATTATTGCCCCCCTCCCCCTAAAAATACCTAAGGGATGTATAAATAGAACCTTGCACAGGGCACATGAAATGTTAGTTACGGCACCGCATTTCAAAATGATCTGAGTGGATTTGATAAAATTAAATTGTATTTAAAGGCACAAAAAAACTTTTACACATAGTCTTAGGTAGAATTTCTCCTAAATAGGATTAAAACTAGTTTCGAAAATATATGGTCTCGTTGGTTTTTCTTTGGCGCTTTTAGTTACGATGAAGAAAAGTATTTTAAAAAATTGTTTCTAAATATGTATTGATTTAAAATAAATAATTCTAAAGTGGCTCGTAGAAAGATTGACGTCTTCTCCCTAAATACACATTTAATTTGAAACTGACCCAGATCGGTAGACACGGGGTCCAAATGGTAAGCGTGTTTAGTCTGGGTTTCCAGTGATGGAAAGACCGAGGTTAGAATTCCAGCCAGTTGTATCGAGGGAGATCTTTTTCATAAATAGTTTTCCTCTCTCCCCCTCGCAAATGAGGGTGCATTTTCTTTAACATTCAACCATCCTCATCCCTTTCCTAACAGAGAATTAATATGTATGCATATAATCAAAACTCAGTGAAAAAACTGTACTTGGACACTGAGATTATTTATTTTTAAACCCTGAGTGTTAATTTGCAAGGATGACGAAGATGTAATTTAGCGGTAATATAGCCGTATTTGAGTAGAGATAGAGTGGGAAGTAATTTAGGAAAAACCATTCTGGAACACTCAGCTAGGTTGGAATACCAACCACCGATAAACCACACTAGACGAACTTGATGTTTATTCCGTGTCCCCACCCTTACGGGTTTTTATTTATCAAAGTGTTAACCAATAGTGTTGAATGAACCTCTAACAAATCATCTTGTAGTAATATCTCTACTAATAAATAAAGTGTCGGTCTGTATATCTGTTGCTTAAGATTTCTGGAACAACATAACTGATTGCGATTTTTTTAATATCAAGTATATTTTTACCGAGATGTTTTGTTTGAAGAGATTCGAATGGTGTGATTTTTTTATAATATGTTTATGGTTAAATTAATCTAGAAAGGTTTTAAGCTATATCAAAATAACAATATATTTAAGGAGCTGAACAGAAATGTTAAAGGCTATACAAGTGTTTTATGTACAAAGTGGAGTGGCAAAAGCAAGAATTGAAACAAGTGCATTTACTGTTGTGACTTCGTGAAAAGAATCGACCCGACGATATAGATTCAGTTATAAGTTCGGAGATTCTAGATTCAAGCATCCACCCACAGCTATATGAAAGTTTAATCAAGCATGTTGTTTACGGCCCATTGGGACTTTTAAATGGATCGCCTCCATGAATGCCACAGAAATGATCAGAAGAGCTTTCAAAAAGCTACGTTGATGAACATAATGGATAATCCAAATAACGTAAATGGCGGCCCGACGATCCGTTCCTAGGCGTTGATGATATAAAATATTTATATTTACACATTAATGTGTAGCTATGTGTCTCATCCATTAAGTGTGTATGTAAGTAAATCAATCAGAGCAGTCATCTAGCAACGTTTATTATTAACGTGACCTATGTAGGAAAACGTTTTAGTTATATCTATTCAAGGTGTTAGTCATTTATAGTATGATTTTGGTAGGAAGAACAGTGGAAGTTAGTTACTAAAGTTACTAAAACAATTTTAATATATTCATACATAAAGTCATGTCATCTGTAGATGTTACTTTTGATATATATTATCAATACCTATCAAATAACACAAATAAAATAAGAAAATATTATCAATGTTAGCCTCAAAGAAATATGTTTTGATTTTCTCTACTGTTCTTCCAACCAAAATCAGGGTATAGCTGTCCATCTTGAAAATGAAAATGTGTATATTTTAAAACAAGTAATGTCACTTCACTAATAAATCATGCAACACACCATTAACAACCCTCAAATTGTGCGCTACATATCCCTTTGTGAATACGCTTACCTGTAATGCTTGGAAAAGTAAGAATTTTCATTGTCGAAAGAAAGTTGTTTCTGTTGAATAATTCTCCGTAATAATGAAGGGTGATTACTTCAGCCGGGTATATATCGTACACCGGAATAACTTTGTGCGTTATTATTTGAGAATACGATCCATGTCATCAAATGTTCAAATTCATTTGAACACTTAAGTACCGTTAAAGAAGTAACCCAGGAATCCCTCCAATTGGTTTGAAAAGCACTGTGACTCTTATTAGAGGATGAATAACAGTGAGGCAGTACTTTATCGAAAGCAGTTTGGTGTCGCTCTTCTTACTCACTCAGATATTTGCACTTCAACATTAAAATAATATTTTTCACCTGACGGATTATCTCATCTTTTTCCTCGCCTACAAGGAAACCATATAGGAAGATAGTGAAGACAAAGTCATAAGAGAGCAATAGATAAGACTATTTTAATTTTTTAATGCGATTTAGATTTAACATGGGCACTTGGTCCCTCAAAGACAGGACCGTGAAGGGCTTGGGTCCTCTTTTACTAGATAATTTGTAAGTATGTATTTTTTCTAATCTTTGTTTTTATTTAATAACATATTTTGTAAAAAAAAACCATTAATATGAAGTGGAGCACCATTCTCTACATACAGTGAACTATTAGATTTGTTGTAGAGTATTCCAGTCCCAAGAGAATTCATTACTCGCTATAATCGTTACGCGACCGTATCGGTGATCGAGACTCCAATGAGTAAATTGAGAAGATGACCGGGGCCAGCCCCTCTCAGATAAGCCCCGTCGTCCAGCGGGCGTCTCAAGGACATTCCACTCCCAGCTTAACAGTAGTTCGTCGGGCTAGTCTGAGCGAGTCCAAGATTCAATAAAAATTGTTTCTATTTTGTTTTAACGTGTATTTAGTATGTGTGAATGACCCAATAAGTAAGGTACGAGTGAAAGTGAGTAATTAAAATTAATAAAATAGATTCTTTGTTAAAAATTCCGTTTTTCAATAAAACTGCAAGAAAAACTTGGGATTAAACTGTTAGGAGGATGTCAGTTTAGTGACATTACATTTATGCAGGTTGATGGCAAGAAACAAATAACTTTTTCTAATTCACGGTTTGGTAAACAAATTGTTGTTAACTGAGAATTGTTTATTATTTGGTGGTGTGGGGGTTGTAGACAATGGTAGGCTGTAAGGATTTTAAGCATTTAAGTGAAAGAATTTAAAAACAAGAGGAATATGCAATTCATATGGAAATTGTATGTGTGTTTAAAAAAATTGGAACAGTTAATATTGCAATACTGATATATTCCACGGTTGGGGCGTATTTACAGGAAGTTAAAAAGAATCAAAAAGTTCCTTAGGAACACCATGGGTCAAGACCGGTTAAATTCGTTGACTGTTTGGTCATTGTTCTATACATAAGGAAGAAATTGCTGGATTTCCAAACTTCAACAACAGCGTCATCAATATGTTTGCCAGTCATAAGAACAGACGTGCCAAACTTTTGTACAAATAATGAAATAGTTTAATCCCTTGGTAAGTTTAATTCAAAACCTGTAGTATTGTATTCTTTCTAATTGTAGATTTTTTTTAGTGATTTTGTAATTCTAGTGATTTTAAAAATAAGAAAACTTAAATGAATTTAATACAATATTTTAATATGTGGTGAGAGAAAATCATTACCTACCGGTAATATTTGACCTGGCTCCATCAAAAGTAAATATCACGCACCGCCACTGATATAATCTCTAGAGACTATTTGAGAGAAATTACAAACGACCTGCCAATTATATTACAAACTTATACAGTAATATAAACAAGTCTCTATTGAACACAGAAAAACTTACCGTAGACATAAAATTATTATAGAAGTTTTAAGATCCAATATACATTTTTAATGTGCGCTAGAAGGTAAAGGAAACACTTTTATAATAATTGTATTCCTGTATAAGCTCAGGTCTGAGGGATGTGTTGCCTTTGTGGTGGCTTCATAGGGTATAGCCACTAACTTGTTATAAAGGGAAAGAGCAAGAAATGCGACATTTAAACTACCTTGTCATTTTCCTAACGACCAAATTCCCGTGTACAACATATCGAAGTAAGGTTTCACATCAAAATTACTGCAAAAAAGTGTATTTTATATTATGAAATGAGAGTACAATGTGGCATAAGACATCAATTGAAGATCTAAATAGAAATTTGAGAACTTTCAGAATCAACAATATCCACATATGAGGTGTCATCGTATTGTTCTTAGGAGGCTTCCAACAAACTCTACCGTTCATTCCGAGTTACTGGATCTGATGAGATACAAGCCTGCCTAAGAAAATCCTACATATGCCCAAACGTGAAATTTTCCTATCAACCAACATTCGCATCCACCTTTGTGAAGACAAAAACTAGACTTATTTGTCCATATATTTTTGAAACTTAACAATGGAGTCTTAGCAGAGCACGAAATCAAGGTGCCCTTGAATAACTCCCAGATATACGCCGTGGCCGAGAATAGCCAGGAATAAATTAATTGTATTCATCCCAATATAGTTTTCTGCAAATCAAGCCTCTTTCGTGATTCCTGGAGCAAGCTATTCTACATCCAAAAATGAATCAGATAATAAAATCGATTCTATTTTAGACCAGTTTGAAGGGCTATCTCACACTTACATGTCCATCGTCCATAGACACTACCATGTCTAATTTTGTAGTTCCCTTAATCCATTCAATCCACCCATTCACACTTTTTAATTAAAATTCGAGCACCCATAATTTTTCTGCTTAATTTGATCCCACCTAAGCTGTATAATGGGACCCACCCACATATAAACAATCTGTAAGGCTACGGGAAATGCTTCGTTGGCCTAATAACAAAAATACCTATGATTCCTTCTGACCTGCCCTTCCAGTTTAAATGCATGATATTTCCTATTATTATTATTATTATTATTATTAGCACCGTGTCTTACTACCCGTTCGGGTTATACGCACTTACGCTAATGTGTAATGGTAGGGTGATTGTGAGATGAAATGAAGGACCTACAGTTCAACGTGGAATCCGAACCACGGTGGAGGCCTGGCATTCCCCACATTCACAAGATGTCTTGTCAGAGGTGAGATATTTCCTATTAAGATTTGCTGTGCGATGACCATCAACACAACGCAAGGACAAACCCTGAAGATGGTAGGCGTTGATCTCACTGGCAAGTGTTTCTTAAGCGTGGACAACTGTATGTAATGTGTTCCCGTGATAAGTTCTAGCAGCAACCTGTAACTGCTCGCTCCTGACGATAAAACCACTAACGTCTTTTAAAAAGAGGGGTTTCTTTAAATTTCGTTACTTTATTTCCTTCAATTAATCCAAAACACATTCTGTGTTTTTAACCTAAAAACAGAAATTAATAAACTAATTACATTTTTTTTTCTGTAGTTACCTCTTTAATCAACTCTAAAGTTTTAATCATGTTAAGTTCTATTTAATACGTTTCGTGATTTCTTCTGTGCCGGATATTAAGCAAATTTTGGATATAAACATTATGGTTATGGTGAACGTGTTTCTAAAACATACATTTACGCGAGCGAAGCTGCGGGCAAGAGCCAGTTGATAATATAATATTGATAATAATATAAGAAGGATGGGTGAATCAATTGCGATAGTAGCTGAAAATCAGGCTAATTTTACCAACGCTTCCACTGGTTTCAATCTAGATATGAACACAATCCCTTAAGTGGTATGGTAATCAACTTGGATGTGGCTGGGCCAGCTTTGCATACGATTTATGGGGAGACCACCTGACTTTATTGTAACTGGCAGTTTAAATGGAGGCAATTACTGGAAATGCCAAACAAAAGGTCATATGTAATTTAAAAACATAAAATAAAAAAAATATACAATGGATAGTGGCGGGGGAGGTGGATGGGGTGGTGGTGGTGGGGGGAATTAAATTGAAGAGCTTTTGATGTAGTGTGGCGCGCATGGTCGCTAACAGGCGGATGAGGTACGGCGGCACGTTGATTGGTTGAGTGGGTAAACAGGTGCGCTCGGATTGGTCAATCGAGACTAATTAATGGACAAATAATGAGGTGAGTGAGTGAGTGAGGATCAAATTCCGGGGCTGTTAAATATATACATATATATAAAGCGGTCAGGTACACTCCGGGGCTTATTACGAATGTACACTTCAAAACATGACCTGTATTCTCTAAACTGGTCTAATGAATAAGATAGCTACGCCCATTTAGTAATTAGTTCAAATCACTCTGATCTAATCTAAAATTATATATAAGAGTAGATTAGTCTGGAATAGTTTCAGTAGAGATTAAATTAGAGGTTTAATTTTGGCCCGCATCGGTGGGGCACGCGAACTATAATCTAGCTTGCTTTCTAGTGATGGGGAAGTCAGTCCCTCCACTGTGGACTAGGTTTCCCCACTCTCACTCCACGCCAATGTGGGTGTATGCTCAGTAAATTATACCATTCACAAGACAACCTCATTAGTGTAGTTAGATGCGTACAGCCTGATTGGCGTGGG
Source organism: Timema douglasi (assembly GCA_901482245.1). NCBI lineage: Eukaryota > Metazoa > Arthropoda > Insecta > Phasmatodea > Timematidae > Timema > Timema douglasi. The sequence goes on from CABEEJ010004868.1 coordinate 24,920, forward strand.
AAATAATAATAAAGATATAATCAGCAAATGGATGATGTAGTGAGCTTTAGAGGCCAGGGTTCAATCCCCTACCAGCACCAAGGTGGCTTCTTTTTTTTAAAAACAATCAAATTGTGTTCCACTACCTCTTCTCCAGGGGAGTGCTGGTGTATTTATTTACCCCACTCATTATGTTTGCTGCTGATAATTGATGTTGGTGGTGTCTATATAATATATTGGCCCCAATTATCACCTGGTTGGTATAAAATTATCAGCTACGTCAACATTCAGATGTCCTCGGATACTAAAATTTAGCCTGTTGCTAGCCCTCTGATCTACCTTTAAGATAAATGGCACAGCACACCACGCAGACTTTCTCTTTTATAACTATAGAGACATTTTCTAAAAACTAGTTAGATTTGTGAAATGAAATAGTAAATATTTTTGCAGAAACACTCCACCTAAGAACATACATAAAATAACCAAACTGTTACAGAAACATCGAGAAAATAGGTACATCTCTGTCCATCATAGAGCATAGCAATCAATTTCAATTTCAAAGTGTCCCATAAAAAATCTATGTTTGCAAAAATAAATTTCAACTAAAATATTTTTATTTTTAATAGTTATTCAACTTTACTACCATAGGATATTTTGTATACGAAATAGTTGGGAAGATATGGTCCTAACTCGATATGTCCGCTGATCTAAGGGGACTCTTAAAGTCACTCTCCTGGAGAAACTAGAGTATCAATTTTGATTGTCATGTTAAACAATGCCTCGATACAAAATTTAATCGAAATCGTTAAAGCGAATTACGAGAAAATGGATGTCATCTCTTTTTGCCCTTCAGTAAACTAGCCTTAATTTAGGGTGATATATCTAATTCCAAAAACCTCTTGGGGAAACTTCATGAAAAACCCATGCAATAATTTCTAACTGGATAGGTAAAATGGTGTAGGCTCTAGTCAGACACAGAAAGACATACAGAAAGACACACAAACAATTTTTTTTTATGTTTTAGAGGCCATAAAACGCCTACATTTATCAAAATCTCATGTTCATTTATTTTGAAGATCACAATACATTTCCCTCCGAGGGGTCAAAAGAAAGTAAGTTCAAAGGAGTAATCGAAAGCTATTTTTTTTTTAATAATTCATTTTTTTAAATATATATATAAGTCTCGTCCATACCCCATTAGTGTAGTAAAAAAAGTATTTGTAAGCGGTGCCATTTATTTATTTTTTTATTGAAACGATACAAAACCCAGTTTTCGGGGGAAGGATTTTTTTTTTGCAGCTACAAGAGCTACTCAAACAATGTCTCTATTCAAACGTAGTCATGTGATTTTCAGTTGTTACATTTGATAGATACTACCACAACAAATAAAATAACAATAATTATATAGGAAAATATTATCAATGTTGACCACAGAAAAGTATATGTTTTGCAATGAGCTCTCTCTTCCTATAAAAATCCTACTATAGTAAATATTTGAATTACGTTACATTTTAAAAAGGGAAATGACTTATTTCGTTTCCGCCGAACTCTTTTCCAGGTCTTGAAAGTAAGAAGAGACGATAATTAGATGAACAAGTACAGGCACATTACCAGCTCCCAGGAACAGATGCTCCAACTAATCAAATATAAGATTCAATTATATCGTAACATCCAATAAAAGGTATTTAATAAATATAGCGAGATATAACGTCAGGAGAGGAAGAGATAAGTAATAGAGAAAACAATGTGGGAAAGCAGACGTCAAACCTTAATAATAATTATTTAATATTTTGGGCAGAACAAACCTCGTCATTATTGTGAAACTCTAAATAGAACATGACTAAAGGATTGGAAGAGGAAGGGAAACCTCCAGGTGAGTAGAGAAAGAGAGATATATCGTTATTAAAAGGGCTGAGGAGGTGGGGAACACACACGCACACCCTGCTGCGCTCTATCGGCGCCCAACATAAATACATTAATTAATCACAGCTGTGATTTATAATAATAGTCGTGAAGCTAAGGCATGATAAGTCAGCATTTCCCCTGCAAGGCGGTGAGCGTGGATCAAAAGAGCCGACATCCTGTCAATTTGTTAACCATCGTAAGACAAAGAAATGGTTCCATGAGTTACAGACAATTAATTGTCTCGGAGTTTACTAATTGGTTAACGTTGGTAGAACCAAGGAGGGTATCTGACTATTAAGACGAGGAGGGCAAGCTTGTCCGTTTATCCGAGGAGCAGGGAGTCCGAACATTCGAGAGTTCAGAGCCCCAATAGGGGTCATATCCTCTAACCAATGTACCCCTTTTAGATCTTGATAGAAAAATAAAATATACAAATACCCGATACATGGTAAAGTGCATAGGGGCAAGCGAGGCTGAGGAGAAACTGTAACACATGACTTTAAGAAGAATCGTGTATAGGAACTTAAAAAAAGAAGTGAATCAAAACTTAATCTAATTGTGTTTTGATTTTTTTAAATATTATTAGTTCCTTTAAAAGCTGTTTTAATTGATGAAATTATATGTATAAAATTTTCAAAAACTATAAACTGCAAGTGTTTGATTTTTTATAGTTGACTAAATAACTTGAGCTAAGACTAGTTTGTAAATATTCCAATACGCTCGACTGAATACTTTCCAAACTTAAATACTTACTACTACACACAAAAATTACATTTATAAGTAACAGTTTGTTTAAATATATTTACTCTTTATCTTATTGTGCTAACGTTTTAGATGTATCTCAAATTAATGGTGTATTAGTTCTGAACCATTAACTATTTATTTGATTTTTGACTTTAGGAGGTCGGGTTTTTAAAATAGCTTGACGCACATATATTTCATGGTGCTCGTAGTTTTTAAACATCACTTCCCATCAATGTTAGTAAAAAGGAGGTTGCCTGGTTCCCATAGGGCTTGTATAGACAGCTAGAGACAAAGCGTGACGTCACTCGTAGTCCCTGCCAGCCTGACCGCTCACAAAACTATATGAGAAACTTGTCATTTCTATTTGGTTAAAGTTTGTAGAAACATTATTTTGTTATTGTATCCAAGCGAGGGGCTGTTTTTACTAACATTATTGATTAAATCTTAGATTAAAACATAAAAAGGTATACAAGCACAGTTGTAATATTATATTCACGGCTAAAGGCTGCTAAAATGTTTAAAGGAGACCACTTGAGCGTTTAATTTTTTTTCTTTACTCATACTAATTCATTTTTATTGCTCAATAATAATTATATGTTTGTATACTTAATGATTAAATAATATTATAAAAATAATAGTAGTAAGTAACACTAAATTAATTAGTTATTTATTTTAGATATTTTACGTGCACTTTATGAATTAAAGCTACCGACTAAACTAAGGTTTCTGAATATTTAACTTATGTTATTGACTTTATAACACTGATGTAATCGTCTCATTAAAACTAATTATAAAGGCTACACGCCCCTATGAACCAAATTTATACGGTGAAATAAAGAAAATTAAGTTGTGTTTTAGGTTACTTTGAGTCTGATATAAGTACTTGTTTATATTTTCAATCACATTTAATTTTGTTAAAATATATTTTACAGCTATAAAATAAAATTTAAAAAATGATCAACAACAGCTGAACTTAGATTCTTCCACTAAGCTATTTTTTACTAAGGACACTTTAATAAGTCCTACCCCACGATAATTTCTTTACTCTTTTTCCAGCTTTAATTCTTTGGTTAGTCACTCGGCCAGGCAAAGGCCACCAAAAGACAAATATACTAATCCAGAAAGGTGTTGTAAGTGCAAGCTTATGTTTGTAGGTGAAATTACCAAGATGCGGCAATTCTTTGTTGTGTTTTTTGGAAACCTATCCTGCTTACTTAAGTGCGCTTCTTTCAAAGTAATCAGTTCCCTGGTTCTGATCGTCCTTTGTGACAAACTGAAGTGCACAAACAGTTAAGTATAATCAGTGGTGAGGGATGATAATTTATCGGTTTTGACAATAGACTGAAGATTGCGCAGTACATCATGATTAAGCCTATGAGCTAAAAAATAATAAAAGTTATTCTTTTCTTCAAATCTTGAACTAGCTCCATTAAAGACTTTGATTAAATTACACACCCTTTTTTTAAATAAAATATGAATTGATATAATTACACAATATTTCACAATTTCCATGAGATTTATTGTTGTGTCCAATATTTTGTTTTGATTAATTAATTGTGTGATATCAGAAGTGTTTTATTTTTGTATCAGAAACATTAAAGGTCCCTTTTCCGCAATGAGATATCTAACATAACAAATCAAGAGTCAGGCTATCGCTTTATGCACCACATTGACAGGCATTATTAATAGGTAACTGTATACATATTTCCTAAAAGAAATAATCCACATAATTAGAGATTAAAGTTTTCCAGGAAATTTTGAATAGGAAAATTTTCCGCATTGGCAGCTTGCGTTGAAGGAGTTAAATTGTAGAGGTGGCACCTAAAGCCTACTATACTTCAAAGTATAGTGTGTTAAAGGCCCGTTGACACGGTATTAGTTGACTGATGCAAGTACATTAATTCATCTGCGCGCGCACAGCTTGCTCCGTGTAAACATACAAGCAAGCTACCAACAAACAAGTCCATTTGCAAGTGAAAAAGTTGGTCACCTCCCAACTTTACTAATGCAAGTAGACAATTCAAAATGGCGTTAATTAAAATATTGGTTTTGCAGGGGACACTTATTTGTGGAATGTCATGAAAAGAATGAGTTTTTGTGGAATTTTAAGCACCAGATTTATAAAGATGATAATGCGAGGGATATAACACTAGAGGAAAGTGTAAAATGATATCAGGCATACACATTCTCAAGAAGTGTCCAAAATAAAATGTTACGTAAATATTGCAAATGTGCCTTGTGACAGATATTATTTAATATGGGTAAATAAATGTTATAAATAATTTTATCAAACTATTATTTCCTACCAATCAACGCAGCATGCGTAGTTTTTTTTATATACAACCACAAAATAGAATAAAAAAATTGTAGTATCGTAATTACTTCCGGCAACATAATATTCGTGTTATCGGCAAGTAAGGTATGAATGGCCGGTGGTTTTCACGCGAAATCACCGGCACGTTTTCCAATATTCGTATTTGACACTTTAATCAATCTTTATAAGTTTTAATTATTAATGTTCATCCCATACACTTCAAAGACTTTATAGTAATGCTTTGGCAACTTGAGTAAACAAATAACATGATATTGTCTCAAAGCAAACGTGATCATTTATATTTAAACCAATCTACAAATTAATTTTATATAATTTTTAAGGAATATTTTAGGCCTAGCTAGCATTTAACAAGCTATTTTGTTATTAGTATACCAACATTTAAAACATGGTTGAAAAAACCTGGGTTAGGACTATTTAAAAAATTTCCAATCCGAGTTTGGTTGTATTGGGATTTATTGACCTTATTTGAGTTTAATTTTATTTATCATATATGCTAAATGAGTTAACAAATCAAACAAAATAATATAATAACTATTTGGGATCAATTGAAATATGTTTTAATGTATTAAGGGATTAAGAAATAGGAGACATTCTGGTCACTATCTTTTTTATGTTGTCTGTAGAGAACGATTTTTTTAAATAGGTCAACTAATTATGATAAATTGCATTTACTGAAAAATTGTAATTTATCTGGACGCTCATTCTTGTTCTAAATTTACCCTTTCTAGCTCCTAACACATAAGCGTAATTAGTATATGCGTATAAATAACCCTAACGAGAAATTAGACGAAGTGATAAAAAGAAAATGGCTCCAATATAAAGACCAGTTAGCACCACTACATTTACAGCCATGTTTTTAGAAGCGATAGTAATACAAATGAAAAATGCGTGTCAACACAACTAACATGTTAGTAAGCTAATACTAGTAAACTTGCATTAGTCCACTAACACCGTGTCAACGGGACTTTATAGACGAGTGTGTTATCATTAGGGTGTACGGGGTGGGGAAGGGGAGAGGTAGTTAGGAAGAACGGAGAATAGGTGTGAAGACGAATTGTTGGGCCAACCTTAAAATTATTTTAATTTTATTATTGATGATAAAAAAAAAATTGATGTATGATTTATGAACATAATGGGTCTACAAAGGTTCCCATTCATTTGTTTATTTACTAATTTTATTTTTAGCATCGCGTCTTATTACCCGTTCAGGTTGTACGCCTATGTACTAAATACTCTAATGGGTCAGGGATGAGGAAGGTTGAATTTAAAGGAATTGCACCATTGAGAGTGGAAAACTATTTAGGAAAACCCAACCTTAGTACAACAAACTATTATCGAACACCGATCTCCCTGTCATCGGTAGTTTAGTCTATTGCGAGAGGAGTGCATTAGACCATGTGGTCACCGAAGCTCGTTTGATGATGTTTCTGGTGTTAGTACCCTTAGGAGAAATTAATCTTAAGTATATACGTTGGCATTTGGGATAGCTATATCTCGATTACGTTAGTGTCATTTAATCAGATGAAATTATTTTACAGAAATAATTATTTAAAAATTTTCCGTCTCATATCCCTTACACAAAATCATCACCGTAAACTAGTTTAGTTATTTGAAATTATTGTAAAACCACTATTTTGAGAAACACAATTAGCTTAACTCCCGGATATCCTTGTACAGAAAGCCTTTTAGAGAAAGTATAGATGTATTTATTATTCCTAAACCTGTAATCAAGTTCAAATATTTAAATACTAAGAGGAAAAAATACTGGCTGTTTCAACTTTTGTATCTCAGGTCTCAATAACATTAAAACAATCGGCTAAACTTATTTAATTGAAAGGTAGTTAATACTTAACAACATACAAACTGGTTTGCGACTATCCACCTAAATAATAAGCTAATGAATTATTATAGTTAATTTAGCATTTATAATATAAAGTAAACTAACGTCATCACAATGTAATAAATATCAAGCATTATATTTATCCACTGAATGCAAAGTATAATATCTACTGGCAATGACTGAAATAAAAATAAACACATAAAATAAATACCTTCTGTAATGCAAACGCATAGCTGTATAACCAATATTTTAAAAACTAGTTCGGTTTGATAAACAAAAGTGTTTATTCTCAAGGACTGACATAGCTTGCCTACGACTAGAGAGCTACCCCCTACGTCACTTTCTTCTGTGCGCAGAACGATGCGTGTTTGATCCAGGCAACCTCCTTTTTACTAACCTTGATTTTCCATAAGACATTTTTACGCGCATGTACCATATCTGACATGCTCGATTAGGGGAAAATGTAGGGGTAATTTTAAATAACTAACATCTAATCTCATTTTTAAACCCACATAAAACCCCTCACCACCAATTCAGCACTCAAACACTCCCGCCAAATAAGAATATATGTTTCACTAAGGTCACAGATCATGGAAAAATAAGGAGGTTCACCTTGTCTTATTCTCTCCAAGCTCGTCTAATTTGTTGCTTTTCTGGCGAGGTTGTCAATCAGCTTTAGAATACCTACTAGTCGAACTTACTGAGTTTTTTTCCCCTAAGTGATTTGTTACTCTTCCTCCTCGTAAATGAGGGTACATTTCATCTAAAATTATCTTCACCTTACTATTAAAGTGCGAAAATACCGGCTGGGTAGTAAGGTGTGGAGCAAAAAATAAATAAATAGTAAATGCGTGTTTAGCTTTCTAATATCTTAAACTAAGGTACAGTTCCTATAACTTGCTTTAATGTTAAAATAATCACGTAGTGAAATAATAATAATAAGAGGGGCTTTAATTTAGTCAAAAATGTGTGTATTATTATTATTGTACGCTGGTTTAGTGTAAAAATGGGTCTGTTGTTCATTGGCTCTCTTTATATTATGTATTTGCACTGTCTCGCAACATGGCCAGGACATCCATATTTAATTACTCTAGTGGAATAGAAATGAGGAAGAGGAATATGTAGAGGGAATATATACGGATTTATGTTGAGGGAGAGTTGAAAACCGTTTAGTAAAATCACCCACAGAACACCCAACTGGGATTCAAACCCAAGCCTTCCCCTCACTATGAAACCGGACCACGTGAGCCTGACGTTTATTCCGCGTGCTCAACGATACAGGTAACAAGTATGTCATTCTAAATATAATTTTCATAGTCAGTTTTCACTATTGTTTATTTATATGCCACAGAAAATTGTAATAAATTAACTTTACAAATAAATTAATTGTTATATTTTCATTGATGAATTAACTTGGTGGATCGAGTAAGATACGGTATATTAATAAAAACTATAGTACTCTATGAATCTTTATTTTAATAACTTTCAAAACAATAAGTGAAAAGACGTCAAGTGCCCCCAGCTGGGTTTTAAACCCTTGCCTGCCGATGTTTGTTTAGTTTTTACAAACACAAGCTAGGTTTTAGTAACAAGGGTGAATGTTAACTGTGCTATCCTTATCTGAGCAGTTCATTTCTTTCTCTTTCCCCACCCCACTATGAGACCAGCATTTTCTGTCTCACAGGAGATAATTTTTTTGTTTATCTAGTGTGTTAGACGGAATCAAGTACAGACTTGCTGTTTTTTTTCACCATGCGGCTGTTTTTGGGTGGACGAGTAACATAAGGTGACATAAGTTATCATGGAAAGACTTTCTCCCAAGTGAGTTCTTGACAGTAAAGCAGAGATTTTCCGATGCTAACTAGGGGAAGAGTTACTTGGAGGGGCTAATTTATTTATATTTATTCATTTGGAACTTAATTTGGCCGATGACCAATTCATAACGTGCATAATTCCCTATAAATGTTTTCCGCACACTGATATAGCGCAGACGCAACATAGGGATAATCCTGTCATGCCTTTGGTGGTTGTCTAAGCCGGCGAACAGTTCCTTGTGTCCTCCGTACCAGCATCATGCAGTTTTACTCGCTGCTAGTTTTCCTTCCCTCCCAATAGATTTCTGAACATTGCCATGAGATGGGGAAACTTATAAAAACACTAATTTAATAGTTAAGAAAAATGCCATTCATCATAAACAGAACGATGATCAATAAATAAAAAGTAACTTATTTTTAAGTATTTAATTAAAACATAAATACGATTTTTAGAGCTATAGCCTATAATATAAATTAACAAGAGTAAAACAAGTCATGTAACAATGGCTTTATTTTCATATACGTATAAAGCGAGGGCTGTAACTGACAACAGAATTTTATTTTTATGTTTTAAAAATGGAAGAGAGAGAGAAAAAGGAAAATTTAGATACGTGGAATATTTTTCCCCCGCTAGGTTTTACATCGTCATATAATAACACCACTACTGCTCAAATACACAAACAAACAAATCATTTCGGAAAAGGTATCAATTTAAAAAAAATTCAGCCCAAATATGCAACGCGCTGGATAAAAAAGGAACAAGCACCGGTAGAATTAGTGGGTTTACAGGAGCTTGTGGTGGATAAAAAGGGAACAAGTACCGGTAGAATTAGTGGTTACAGGAGCTTGGGGTGGGTAAAAAGGGAACAAGCACCGGTAGAATTAGTGGTTACAGGAGCTTGTGGTGGATAAAAAGGGAACAAGCACCGGTAGAATTAGTGGTTACAGGAGCTTGTGGTGGATAAAAACGGAACAAGCACAGGTAGAATTAGTGGTTACAGGAGCTTGTGGTGGATAAAAAAGGAACAAGCACCGGAAGAATTAGTGGGTTTACAGGAGCTTGTGGTGGATAAAAAGGGAACAAGCACCGGTAGAATTAGTGGGTTACAGGAGCTTGTGGTGGATAAAAAGGGAACAAGCACCGGTAGAATTAGTGGGTTACAGGAGCTTGTGGTGGATAAAAACTGAACAAGCACCGGTAGAATTAGTGGTTACAGGAGTTGGGGTGGATAAAAACGGAACAAGCACCGGTAGAATTAGTGGTTACAGGAGCTTGTGGTGGATAAAGAGGGAACAAGTACTGGTATAACTAGTGGTTACAGGAGCTTGGGGTGGATAAAAACGGAACAAGCACTGGTAGAATTAGTGGGTTACAGGAGCTTGTGGTGGATAAAAACGGAACAAGCACCGGTAGAATTAGTGGTTACAGGAGATTGGGGTGGATAAAAAGGGAACAAGCACCGGTAGAATTAGTGGGTTACAGGAGTTTGGGGTGGATAAAAACGGAAAAAGCACCGGTAGAATTAGTGGTTACAGGAGCTTGTTGTGGATAAAAACGGAACAAGCACCGGTAGAATTAGTGGTTACAGGAGATTGTGGTGGATAAAGAGGGAACAAGTACTGGTATAATTAGTGGTTACAGGAGCTTGGGGTGGGTGAAAAGGGAACAAGCACCGGTAGAATTAGTGGGTTACAGGAGCTTGGGGTGGATAAAAAGGGAACAAGCACCGGTAGGATTAGTGGGTTACATGAGCTTGTGGTGGATAAAAAGGGAACAAGCACCGGTAGAATTAGGTGTTACAGGAGCTTGGGGTGGATAAAAAGGGAACAAGTACTGGTAGAATTAGGTGTTACAGGAGCTTGGGGTGGATAAAAACGGAACAAGCACTGGTAGAATTAGTGGGTTACAGGAGCTTGTGGTGGATAAAAACGGAACAAGCACCGGTAGAATTAGTGGGTTACAGGAGCTTGGGGTGGATAAAAACTGAACAAGCACCGGTAGAATTAGTGGTTACGGGAGCTTGTGGTGGATAAAAAGGGAACAAGCACCGGTAGAATTAGTGGTTACAGGAGATTGGGGTGGATAAAAAGGGAACAAGCACCGGTAGAATTAGTGGTTACGGGAGCTTGTGGTGGATAAAAAGGGAACAAGCACAGGTAGAATTAGGTGTTACAGGAGCTTGTGGTGGATAAAAAGGGAACAAGCACCGGTAGAATTAGTGGGTTACAGAAGCTTGGGGTGGGTAAAAAGGGAACAAGTACCGGTAGAATTACTGGGTTACAGGAGCTTGGGGTGGATAAAAAGGGAACAAGTACCGGTAGAATTAGTGGGTTACAGGAACTTGGGGTGGATGTAGAATACTTTGCAGGTTCTATCATAACTACTTGTCAATATATGACATATATATCACATCATGTGTGGCGGTTGCTATTTTGCCTTAAGCCTCCCCCAAGTTGTTAATAATAGTTTCCGATCCGGCTTGCCATGCCAAACTGATTTGGCTTACTGTGCTTATTTTATATTTTTATTAGACAGTGCTAAAAAAAAATCTTTACGTACCCAAGGTAATGTTCACCGCGTTATGGGGTGTAAACAAATTGCAGTTTTATACTTCACCACGTCTATCGCTCCATTTGACAGTGGGATTCGAAGTGATATAGATACACAGAGTAGCGCGGGACGTGAAGAAGAATAGGACTGCTAAAAGCTAGTGTGATCAGTCACTGGGGCATCTGGTGCTGGATTTAGGGTTGCCACAATCCGTACTTTTAGGGAGTTTTGTGTATTACTCGTAGGTGACTCAGATATGGAAATCAGAAATACGAAAAACCAAACATAGTGCTTTAATAAAAATCTTAATTTGATATTGGTGACCTGGTGGTCTAGGGGTAAGGTGTCAGACTTCTATCCTGGCGGCCGGGGTTCAATCCTCGGTCCCGGCACAGATTTAACTGATTACCAAACCCTTCCTTCACCTCTGACAAGACATCTTGTGAATATGGGGAATGCCAGGCCTCCACCGTGGTTCGGATTCCACGTTAAACTGTAGGTCCTCCATTTCATCTCACAATCACCCTACCATTACACATTAGCGTAAGTGCGTATAACCCGAACGGGTAGTAAGACGCGGTGCTAATAATAATAATAATAATAATAATAATTTGATATTTAGCACGGTTGAGTGCAATTAGATAATATTTTAATTCCCTTGGTGTATAACTTTTTTCCCTTTAGAATACCGTTTCCCCGTGAAAACTCCTTATTACAAAATCCTTTCTACGCCAATATCTTGCTTCCTACAAAGGTGGGGACCACGTGCGGAATGAAAATAGCTCCTCATACCAATGTCAATATACATAGCTCTTCGTTGTTATTTTCGTCGTGGTGTACATATTTTTGGGGGCAGCCTGTAGGCTATATATACAACACGCACAGCCCCTGCCCAGCTTTTACCCGCTAAGCTGCTATCATTCATTGCGTCGATGTTAATGTTTTATCCCGTTTTAATTGGACGCTGTGACGTCAGATAGACCGGTCGACGGTAAAGGGGGTGGGGTGGTAGATGTGGAAAGGAGGGGGAGGGCGGGGAGGGCACGCTTCGATGCATTATTTGCCAGTAGAATTACTCGGGTCGTTTCGTGTTTGTGTGAGCTGTATAACGCTCGGTCACACGCAGGCCCATTGTTTCCAAATCCTACTACCCTCACACACACACCCTTTCCCCTTTTACCGATATTACCGTGTGCTCAACGATTAATAAAACTCTCCTACTAATTGGTTCGCAGCACTCTTAAATAGAAAAAAATGAAGCGGTATCGCAGCAAACTCGGGTGGTACACACAAAATATAATCGCAACCGGAAATTGCGAAAACGTAGATATTTTTGTCCCAAAGAAAAACAGTTCCCCTCCCAAATTTAATTCCCACACAAAAAAACACCAAACTGTTTTGTATTGAATAATTCCACGGCAGTGTAAATGACGTGCACGGCGAAGCGGCTCCACAAAATGAGATAATAGCCGTGATACCGGAGTCGCCACCACCGGTTCAATTACACGAACTTGTTATCTGACCGGCAGGGCTCATCAATACAAACATTAAAAGCAATCATTTCATATGAGTTATAAACTACATGTTCCGAAGTGCCGTGTCAAAATAAATAAAACAGTGGAAATTATCGACGTGAAAAACATATTATAGACTTTAAATACACTCGGGGTAGTCACGGCCCTAAAGTGCGAGACCGAGGATTGGGCGGAATTAGTTATTGTCACTGCGCACTCAGGCTACGATAATGTAGTGCAGGATTATGCAAACCTATTTGAGATGGATTAGGTAGCCAAACTATTATATTTGTTAGTTACGGTTAGAATCGTAATTAACAAATGTAATATCTTGTCTATTCAATCCATTATACTATGCCCATTCGTACAAATGTCATTGTATTATATATAACAGCATAAAGCCTTACCGAGTTGAATATGACTGCGTTATCTGATAGCTCTTGATATTAATTGATCCCACATATGTAGCTGACGATTTTCACACGTCCATCACAGACTCTGTCTCAATAGAGGCCTATAAGTGAAGAATGAAACTGATTCCGGAACTAATCTTGGATAGTCCTGATATAACATTGGCATACTAAGCCTTAAGGTCCTGAGCTCGATGTCCTTGTCCAGGTGTCATTTTTTATTTGAAATAATATGATAAACATATTTGTTTTGTGCCGAGTTAGTTGAAATTAGCCCACACACTTAAGATTCGTGCCGCTTCATAAGTCGGCTAGTGCTATTAGGATGAACAGTTGACTGTATATTGTGTAGACGCAGTTAACTAACTTGGGATACCCCTCTAATGACTTAGCCATTACTTAATAGTCGATTAACGACTCCTTGTTGCTTGTTTTGTTGTATACTAAGCCTAGCCACTCTAAAGGTGTATTTTTGCTTGAATGGTACTCTCAATCTCCCTTTTTACTGGGGGAACGTCAGCACCAGGAAATTAGGAGTTAGCCCTATTCAGAGTCCATGGCCTAATTAGGCCTTCACCCGAGTCAATTGCCTGGTATTCTCTTTGTTTACGAACATTCCCTATTTTACCTATTTTCGATATATGTCCAAGCTTGGACTATCAAGGCACTTGTAAATGTCTGTCTTTAAAGCCACTTAGACTGGTTCCTTAAGATACTTCGAAAGAGTGCGACCACATTCTAATTTATACATTTCTTTCGAGTTTTGATAGGGGGAATTTCAGAGAAATTATGATTTTGTCAATGTTCTACTAGTTGGGACATATTTATCCCTAGTGCATGGGATATTGTTTGCTACCCCTACCAGTGGTCTTGACGTTCTCGCATTATATAGACAAACTCATAGGGGCTAGTAACTTTATGATGACAGTCGCCTAGTTGCCAGGATATTTAGTTATATAGGACATCTAGGGCTATATGAGTTTTCGTTCGAATTAACACGACAATGAATAAACCTTTGTGGCTTTTACTTACAAACTTGTATTTTATAAGCATTAAGCTAAATAAGCTGAGTTAGAGCTGTCAGTTTAAAACCTTTGAACCTATGCAAGTAACTTTGTCCCCCTTGTAGGTTTTCACTACTCTATGTTGACCCTCTAATGTTATTTATTATATTGATTCTAATATTACCTCATAAACCTCCATTAATAAGTATTAATTTAATAAGGCTATTTGTGACGAGCCTGATACATTGGTCATCAGAGCTTACCTTCCCTATTACTTGCTATCTATTGTATTATGTTGGATACTCAGAGAATGCACCACGACACCCACTAATGGGTAACTTCGTTTATAAGTAGCCTATTGTGTGTTAAATAAATTGTTGTATGCCATGTACCTGTTCTTTAAATCATAACCCTCCTCCCCCCCAGGGAGGTGTGGGTCAGTTTCAGTCAATAATGATATTATTTTACTTCATTATTATTATTATTATTATTACTATTATTTTAAAGGAAATTAATAATATCTATCAAGTGTGACAACTGAAGCTAATGACCTCACTGTGTCGACACTAATTCCAAACACTTTGTTGCAGTTAGTAGATATACTTGTAGCCCAAAAGATTGGTAAAGAGCAGTGATATAAGGAAAAAGTTACAGACCACATGGTTAATTTATAAATTTACGAAAAATGTTTTATTAAATTATGTACTAGTTAAAAATGTTTCTTCCTATCTGGAAGTGGATGTATTGGTAGTGTATTTATTGTCACGATTGCACGAGTTTTTACTTATTTACATTTCCAAATAACACTCAATATGAAAGCCCCAAATGAATATATCACTATATCAGTATATCACTCTTACTACATAAAGTTTCATGAACACAAAATATTAAGCTAGTGTTTTCAAGACGCAGAGTGATCATCCGCTCGATTGCAAATGAAATGAGTCATTTGTAAGTCAGAAAATAGCAAAAATAGACAATAGATCAAATATAAATTTTTATCAACAAACACGTTTAATATTAAAGTTTATCAATTTGAGTAGAGAAATTAACGTGTGTCCCATAAAAAGACGGCAAAAGTCTAGAAACGTTTGTGATACATAAATTAAGCTCCCAGCCCTAGGTTAATAATTACAAACCGTTTAACAGACCTAGACTAAATGAAGTGAGTATTTAAGGAATGATGTAATTATTATTTAGTCGTTATTTTACTATGTGAAGCTTTGTTTATGATAATTGATGTTAATATTAATAATAATAATAATAATAATATTTAGCACCGCGTTTTACTACCCGTTCGGGCTATACGCTTTAAGTACTAATTACGCTAATGGATTAGGAATTGGGAAGGATGAATTAGAGGAAGTGAAACCACATTTGCGTGAAGGGAGAGTGGAAAACCATTTTAGGAAAAACCACCCCTAGTTCACCCGACCGAGATTCGAACCTCGATCTCCCCGTCCTCAGCAGTTGAGCTCAACACAACTAGCGCGTTAGCCAACTACGCCAACCGAGGCGGGTATAATTGATGTTATTGTACAATAGTGTGTAGCGATGTAGCAGTGTAGAAGCTGAACGGGTAGTAAGACACAGTACTAAAAAAAAGAGCCGTGTAGAATTTGAAAAACTTAGCTCACTCGGTACAAAGTCAGTTCACTTATATCATTGCCTCAGGTAGAATTTCAGGCAAATCGGAAAATTATTTTAACTCAAGAGTTAGTTTCAACAAAATGTATCTTTACTGCGTTGGCTGCAAGTTATCACGCTAAAATTGATTTGAAATTTTTTATTGGACACAATTTGTCCACCATCTCCCTCCTTGTGTAGGTCCCAGTTGAATGTAGGGGTATAGGCTTGGGTTTGAAGGGTGC
>CABEEJ010004868.1:41014-57627 GCA_901482245.1 Timema douglasi
GGGGGGGGGGGGGGGGGGGGACTGATGTCATCGGCTTTGGCTTGGGTCTATGTCCAGGCATAGATAGGTATGGGTGAGCTTAGATGATATTTAATGCAATTTAGTGCAAGTTAGAGGAGAATGATTAACCTATCCTGGTGTCTGAGTTTAATATCTATAAAATGAGCCACTTACCACCATCCTACGACTCTCACAAATGCCACTATTTTCAAATGAATATTAAAATGATTACTAAATTATTTTGGTTTCTATTCCTAAAGGCTTAGATTGTGGTATTTTTCCATTATTTCTCCTAGAATTGGGATAAATCACTGATATTAAAGATACTAGATAGATGCCCTTCGGTAAACTTCCCTTAATTTTAGGGGTAGATATCCAATTCCAAAAACCCCTCGAGACAACCCTATGAAAACCTTAGATATCAATTTTTAGCTCAATTGGTAAAATAGTTTAGGCTCTAGTTGAAGGTACAGACAGACAGACAGACATTCACAAACCACTTTTTCGGATTCAGGGAGTCATGAAACGTCGAGATTCATCAAAATATCGAGTTCGATTTTTTTTGACGATCACCGTACTTTCTCTACTTGTAAGATAGAGAGAAAGTAAAAACTAATATAACCTGGATCAGTTAAATTACAAACAAATACAAACTAATATAACCTGGATCAGTTAAATTACAAACAAATATAAACTAATGTAACCTGGATCAGTTAGTGTACAGACAAATATAAACTAATATAATCTTGATCAGTCAGTGAATAGACAATACAGACTAACGTTACAATATGGAGCCGTAAGTGCACAAATAAAGTTAACCTCGACCAGTTAGTGCACAAACAAATACAAACTAACATATCATGGAGCAGTTAGTGCACAAACAAATACAAACTAACATAACATGGACCAGTTAGTGCATACAAAATACAAACTAACATAACATGGACCAGTTAGTGCACACAAAATACAAACTAACATATCATGGATCAGTTAGTGCACAAACAAAAACAAACTAACATATCATGGATCAGTTAGTGCACACAAAATACAAACTAACATATCATGGATCAGTTAGTGCACAAACAAAAACAAACTAACATAACATGGACCAGTTAGTGCACACAAAATACAAACTAACATATCATGGACCAGTTAGTGCACACACAAATACAAACTAAAATAACATGGACCAGTTAGTGCACAAACAAATACAAACTAACATATCATGGACCAGTTAGTGCACAAACAAATACAAACTAACATAACATGGACCAGTTAGTGCACACAAAATACAAACTAACATATCATGGAGCAGTTAGTGCACAAACAAATACAAACTAACATAACATGGACCAGTTAGTGCACACAAAATACAAACTAACATAACATGGACCAGTTAGTGCACACACAAATACAAACTAAAATAACATGGACCAGTTAGTGCACACAAAATACAAGCTAACATAACATGGACCAGTTAGTGCCCAAACAAATAAAATCTAATTTAATTTGGATCAGTAAATGCACAAACAAATACAAAATATCATAACATGGTTCAGTTAGTGCAAAAACACAAACCAGCATAACCTGGTTGTTAGTGCACAAACAAATATAAACTAACAGCCTTGATCAGTTAGTGGACAAACAAACATAGCCTGGACCAGCTAGTGCACACACAAACACATTACGATTGACTCGCAGCCCCTACGTGCGATCCCAGCCACTAATGACAGACACTTACCGTGTGTCAGGCTCATGTATAAATAATACCAAACAAACTGAGAGGTAAATGTTTTTTGTGCGCGCTATAGTCTGTACTAGTCTACAAGTCATTAGCCGCTTGTAAGGCAGAGTGGAGTGATTCGCCTGCTGTGTAAATGGCCGCCTAATGCTCGCAGCTCTTTATAATAAGCCATACACACAGAGCTCGAGCGCACAGGGCAACAGCGGCCTACGACGCAGTTTAGGAACACGCCGATATCACCAGGACTGGGCGGGAGGTTTGTTTAGTTAGTTTAACATGAATTAGTGGTAGCAGCAACTGTGATAGGTAGACTATCTGTGGATAAATAACTAGTGCTCAAACATTGCTTTCCTTATTGTGGCGAGAAATAAATAATACAACAAGAAGATATCAATTATTACCACACACGTAAATAATACGTTTGAATGTTGGTGTAAACGTATAGGTGAGCCAAAGGACTAAATGTCGGGTCCTACATAGAGCCTGGTTTGTAAATTCGGGTATACTTACACTAAGATCTACCTTTATCTTCCTCGGCAACATAGAGTAGTAGTAAATAAGAATAAGATCAAAATGCAAACTCCTGTTTTATAAATTATATAATAATACTGTATTTTACATAAATTAAATAGAGAGCGTTTATATTATCAATTTCATACTATTCGTTACCTGTGGGTACTTGAATAAAACATAAGTGTTGTCTTGACTGGCTGGTGGGCAATGGTGAGTTTGGAGTTCGTGTATATTCTAAAATCATGCCTTTCTCATTCCGGTCCCATGTGAGTGAATATGCGGATATCCTGGACGGGTAGTAAGACGCAGGGCATGGTAAATAACTACATCTGCACCAATAATCAGTATTGTAATGCTGATTAATCTCGATGACTGGAACTTAGGCACCCATTTGGTTTAGTATGGAACCTAGGCACCTTGCTGATTTAGTATGGAACCTACTAACTTGCTGGCTTAGTATGGAGCCTAGGCCCCTTTCTGGTTTAGTATGGAACCTAGGCAGCTTGCTGGTTTATTATGGAGCCTAGGCCCCTTTCTGGTTTAGTATGGAACCTAGGCACCTTGCTGATTTAGTATGGAACCTACTAACTTGCTGGTTTAGTATGGAGTCTAGGCCCCTTTCTGGTTTAGTATGGAACCTAGGCACCTTTCTGATTTAGTATAGAACCTACTAACTTGCTGGCTTAATATAGAGTCTAGGCCCCTTTCTGGTTTAGTATGGAACCTAGGCAGCTTGCTGGTTTAGTATGGAACCTAGGCAGCTTGCTGGTTTAGTATGGAAACCTACTAACTTGCTGGCTTAGTATGGAGTCTAGGCCCCTTTCTGGTTTAGTATGGAACCTAGGAAGCCTGCTGGTTTATTATGGAGCCTAGGCCCTTTCTGGTTTAGTATGGAACCTAGGAAACTTGCTGGTTTATTATGGAGCCTAGGCCCCTTTCTGGTTTAGTATGGAACCTAGGCAGCTTGCTGGTTTATTATGGAGCCTAGGCCCCTTTCTAGTTTAGTATGGAACCTAGGCACCTTGCTGGTTTAGAATGGAACCTACTAACTTGCTGGCTTAGTATGGAGTCTAGGCCCCTTTCTGGTTTAGTATGGAACCTAGGAAACTTGCTGGTTTATTATGGAGCCTAGGCCCCTTTCTGGTTTAGTATGGATCCTAGGCAACTTGCTGGTTTATTATGGAGCCTAGGCCCCTTTCTGGTTTAGTATGGAACCTAGGCAGCTTGCTGGTCTAGTATGGAACCTAGGCAGCTTGCTGGTTTAGTATGGAACCTAGGCCCCTTTCTGGTTTAGTATGGAACCTAGGCAACTTGCTGGTTTATTATGGAGCCTAGACCCCTTTCTGGTTTAGTATGGATCCTAGGCAACTTGCTGGTTTAGTATGGAACCTAGGCTCCTTTCTGGTTCAGTATGGAACCTAAACACCGGGACTCAAGCCGCAGTCTCTACGTCATTGACAAACAATAATATATTAGATTGCTGTCCCCCGATGCGTAGCTCATAACTATTTTAAACTTTCTTTGCCAAAACATATCCCACATCTCGCATCAAGTAAATCGCTTCCATCCGGGCCCTGGAAGGGATGACCAAATTGATTTTAAATAGTTTGTTTGAGAAAGAAACAGTTCATGCTTGAGAGCACTAACTTGCCATAACAAGTTTCAATGAACGCCATTGCCATTAACTCAATCAATCTAGCATGAAATTTCTCCACTGTATAAAAATAAATACTCTTAAGCCCATCTTCCACGAAATCTGCAACTTTTCCGAGCATTTAGTTAGTTTGGCTGCGGTCGAGTTATTAAATTTATTGAGCGGTGTGGCGCGCCTAGCGGCACCATGCTGAACTAAACACACAACAAATGACGAGCGCAAAGCGATATTCTCTCCCTCCTTTCTCACTCCTCCTTCCTTTCCAACAACCACTCTGGAATTTCCAAAGAAGAGTGGAAAACAAGCTAAGTAAATTACATCAACTTTATATAAGAGATTTATAAAATACGTATATGTATAGCTATATATATTTAAAAGAGAGAGCTTTGTTTAAAGATAAATGAGGGATGTTTATTGTTCGTAACTAAAAACTTGGAAAAGAAAGAGAAAATGAGGAATGAACGTAATGTAAAGCTTAACAAACTATTCTGGTCTGTAAAAATTAATGACAGAAGTTATTTTTTTTAAGAAAATAATTGTGAAATAATGTTTTATCATGTAACTCTGGATCATCTGTTTGAAACAGTTGCCAACTTTAATTAGTATTTGTTCAGTGATAGTTGAAATTAACGTCGTCCCTTTTTACTTTCTCTTTATCTTACAGGTAGAGAAAGTATGGTGATCGTCAAAAAAAAAATTGAACTCGAGATTTTGATGAATCTTGACGTTTCATGACTCCCTGAATCCGAAAAAGTGTTTTTTGAATTTCCGTCTGTCTGTCTGTCTGTCTGTCTGTACCTCCAACTAGAGCCTAAACTATTTTACCGATTGAGCTAAAACTTGATATCTAAGGTTTTCATAGGGTTGCCCCGAGGGGTTTTTGGAATTGGATATCTACCCCTAAAATTAAGGGTAGTTTACTGAAGGGTAAAAAGAGAAAAAGTCAATTTTCTCAAAGTCGGCTCTAAAGATTTTGATTAAATTTCATTTATAAACATTAATAAATATTACAAACAAAATGGCTACTCTCAATATTTCGGCAAAATGGCTTTAAGCGCTCCGGTCTGATGCATAAATTAATTTTTTTTTATATAATATCTCCTAAACTATTTGAGATATGAAATTACTTAGCATTACAAATATGTATATATTTATAATACAAATATTTTATAAAATCAATAACTTTCAATCTATACGCAATTATATATATATTTTAAACTTTTTGGACATTAAAGTTAAAGTATTGCGGCCGTAAAAAAAATCTAACCTGAAATGTTGATGGATGTCGACGTCTCATGACCCCCCGAACCCTAAAAAACAGCTTTGCAATGCCGTCTGTCTGTGTGTCTATTAAAACTTAAAATTAAGAGTAGTTTTATAAAGGGTGAAAAGAGAAAAAATAAGTTTTCTCAAAATCTGCTTCAACGATTTTGAATTAATATTCGTATCTAGGCGTTGATTAAGATTATAAATAAACTGGCTATTTTCATTTTCCCATGAAAATGATTTTTAGGGTAGTTTACAGAAACGTTAATTTCCGTATCTCCACAACTATTTGAGATACTAGACAACTTATCATTGCAAAATTCTAGGACTATTATAAATAAAAAACTTTTATTTGACATATATTTTTATAAGATCAACATTTCTGAGATATTTGCGAATATATCAATACCATTTTTGAGATTTAGTTGTAAACATATACTATTTAAGTCTTAACGCAATAATTCTCCAATTCCATAGAGTAATTAAATAAAGCAAGTATCTAAAAATAGTATGTTATTTTTCCTTTTAAACCTCTATGGACAAAGATGAGCCTCTTTTCTCATTGATTCTATATCATTGTATATTATTTTATTCGTGTTATTTTGTGAAGTGGTGATGATACAATGTACATTATTCCGTTCAGAAATCTTACGAGTTTATAGAAAGAGAGAGAAAGTCTGTGCGGTGCGCCGTACCATTTATTTAATATCCAAACAGCTTGCCTAAATACATAATTATAACAAAAAAAATTGCTTTCTTCACATTAAAATAATTATCAGTATCAAATATGATTTGATGAAAAAATCCCATGACTATAATCTGGTAAGTATTCTAGTTTGATAATCAGATTTACGATTCAATATATAGATAAAATTAATCAAATCAAGAAGAGAGTGAGAAGAGTCCGCATGGGTGGCCAGGGATACTAAACGTCAAGCTTGTCTAGTCTGATGACGTAAAGGTTTTGGTTCGAGTTCCGGCTTGGTATAATTAAGGTATTTTTTTTCGTATATGGCTTGCGATCACCCCTACGTGCAAATGTTTTATTACTCTTTAGACCAGGAGCATCTTGAGGACCACATTGAATAGTAAAAATACTGAGGGGGCCACATTAAGGAATATCTGTATTGTCATTATTTAAGTAAAAATATCCCAGCTTAATATCTTGTGATTAGGCCCTTAGATAAATCAATAAGACTAACACAATTATTTTTTTTACCAAAGATTTGAAAACCTTTTCTTTGCAGCAAATGGTGTTAAAACTTTCAACAATGGTGTTAATGTCGGGATTGAAATGTTGGGAAAAGTCACTTTTGTAATATTGTTGAAAAAATATGTAGGCCGATAAGCCATGAGTTGTCGAGTGTTTGGTTCCAATGCATGAGAGAAAATTAATGTTAACAAACGTCGACAATGTGACACCAAACATTGTACATATTCAACAATTCTTGTGAATTGATCCATGTCGAAGAAATAGAACAAATTGTGTATACACACACCTCACGTGCCTGAACAATCCAAACTATGTCTAATTCTTAAATATCACATTCCAAAATTTCGTTCTTCCCCGACGTTAAAAAAATATTAGGGGCACATTAAATGATGGTACATCGCAAGGTCAGCGGGCCGCAAATATCATGGATAGCGCCGCGAGCTTGACATGCCTGCTCTAAGCCATACTTTCTTCATCTATACCCGGTTGGAGAATTGAATGGGGATTACCCATTGAGTAAGATGCGGCGCAAGAATAAAAGTTATAAAAATATTAATAGGAAAATATTTTAAGAGGTCTAGATATTTATAGACTTATTTGTCACCACATAAATTTACTAAAAATAACTGTGGCCATCATCAGATACATTTCAGCCAAGGCCGTAGCTATTGGGGGGTGTAAGGGGGGGGGGGTTGGGGGTTCAAACCCCCCACGAAATTTTATGAACAAAATATATTGCTTTATTTATGGTTCAAACAATATCAAAATTAAGATACAAATTAGGAGGCTGTGTTACCATGAAAAATCACTTCAAAGAACTTCTAGAGGTGTTAAATATTCAGAAATTTTCCTAGCATTTGGCATTTTGGGGGTTATTTTACAATAAAAAAACTTCACAGAGCTCCAAAAAGTGTTTAATATTTAGAAATTTCCCAAGCCTTCGGCACCTAGGGGGTTATTTTACCATGACAAAAAAAACACTTCAGAAAGCTTCTAGAATTGTTTATCATTTTGAATTTTTTCTAGATTCCAGCAATTGGGGGATATGCCCACCAACCCTCCCCCCCCCCACCGCCGAAATTATTGGCTTGCTACGGCCTTGATTTCATGTGACTCTGAGATGTTAGCAGTTTTAGTCGATTCAAGGACCAAACCTAATCCCCAAAGCGAGTTTAAAAAGCACTGCGTGTGGGCATATCTTGTGCCAGTGGCCATTAGACCCACCGAGCGAGCGAACATCTGTGTTGTCTTTGCTGTGGCTACATAGGGTAAGGGCACTACTTTGTTAGAAGGGGAGCCGAACACTCCATGCAACATTCGGTATATTCATAATTTTTTTAGAAAGGGGCAGTTCAGCTCATGCAAAATTTAAATTAATTTAGCATTTTTATAACAACAAAATTGCCATGTGCAATATATCGAAGTAAGTTTCCACATCAAATTTACTGTAAATAATATAACTTTTATCATGGAATGAGAATACGTCACATAAGCCATCAATTGAAGATCTAGAAAGAAGTCTAAGAGTTCTCAGAAGTATCACCTTGCCCATAGAAGGTCTCACCGTATTGTTGCCAGGAGACTTCCGATGAACTCTCCCAGTCATTCCGAGTTACTGGAGATGATGGCGTCAACGCCTGCCTGAAAATATCCTACATATATGCCAAAGCGTTGTGAAACTTTTCCTGTAAACCAGCAATCGCACCCGCCTGTGCAAAGACAAGAACTAGACTTATTTGTCCATATATTTCTGAAATTTGGCAATAGAGTCATCGCATAGCACTGAAGCCAGGTGTCCTTAAATAACAACCAGAAATGCATCATGGTCAAGAATATTCAGGAATTATTCTATTTCATCTATCCAGATATACGTCTTCTGCAAAACAAACCTCTTTCGTGGTTAAAGGATCAATTTATTCTAGCTATAAAAATGAATTGGCTGATAAAACTAACGAATGCATTATAGACCAGGTATAATGCAATCCTTCACCTACATTCATAAGCACTATATTGTTAAGTTTTCTAATTCCCTTAATTCATTCGGTTTACCCATTCCCGCTAATTAATTAAAATTTTAGCTCCCATCATATTGCTACATGATTTTAATCTATCTAAACTATGTAATGAGATCCGCTTAACAGTAAACAGCCTGCAAAACTGTTATCAGAGAGCTACTGTCATGACAGGTTGCACTACGGGAGGTTGGGTCTTAATACCAAGAATACCATAATTCCATCAGACCTGCCTTTCCAGTTTAAATGCATACAATTTCCTATCAAGGTTGGCCATGCGATGATCATCAACACAGTACAAGGACAGACTCTGAAGGTGTCAGGCGTTGATCACCTCGGCAAGTGTTTCTCACATGGACAACTATATGGGGAGTGGTCCCGATATATTTATAGCAGCAACCTGAAACTCCTCGCTCCTGAGGATAATACTACTAACATATATTATATAAAGGCCTAGCCTTAAATTTCGTTACTTTATTTACGTCAATTAATACAAATACTGAATGTGTATAATCTTAAAACAGAAATAATTACATTACGTTAGTTATTTTCATTCTGAAGATACATATTTTATCAATATGATACGTTGCTTGAATTATTCTCTGAGCAGGAAATTAAAAATTCCAGGATTAAAAACATTATTGTTTAAATGTAAATATTAGTAAATCTGACAATAGCGTGAGAGAAGCTGCGGGCAAAAGATAGTTCGGTAGTATGGCACATTAATCGCCGCACAAAAGGCGAAAACTCGCTTGAGTCAACTTACGCTAATGTGCAATGGTAGGGTGATTGTGAGATGAAATGAAGGACCTACAGTTTAACGTGGAATCCGAACCACGGTCACAGGATTTGTAGTAAATCTTAGAAACAATTTAGGCTTTCTGTTATGTTTGTGCAAGCATATAGCTGAAGACTTATGTATGTATATCAGCCACTTTATTACATCAGAAACCCTGTTCGTAATTGCGTCAATACATTCACTAATTAACGTAAAGTTTATGGAGATTAAAAGAGAAATTGCACCAATATAGGATTAAATTCTTTTGAAAACGATTCAATCAAATCCAAACTACGAGAAGATAAATGACATGGAATGAAATGAAATGCAAGACTATATATATATAAGGTGTATTGATGAAAGTGGAATCATACGTCATTTCCTGACGCACCACGTGATCAGCGCGCGCGGTTGAACCAATCACAAATCTCGGCACACAAGTCCTCGCGTCTAGATAGAAGGTTGAGAGGGAGGAGGAAGGGGGGGGGGTGGGGTGCGAGGAGCAAATCTGAACTGACATGACATCGGAAACCGATAAAAGCGAGGGAGCGACTCGGGTTGACGGGCCGGGCCGATTCTGATCAGGCGACCTGAGCGGCTGTCGCGGTCAACAACGGAACAAGTTGTTCTTCCAATACATGACTCGTGTCTCCGCCTCGTCTAACTACCCTTCAGGGCTGTTCTAATACATTACTAGTGTCCCCACCTCGTCTAACTACACTTCAGGGCTGTTCTAATACAATTACTAGTGTCTCCACCTCGTCTAACTACCCTTCAGGGCTGTTCTAATACATTACTCGTGTCCCCACCTCGTCTAACTACCCTTCAGGGCTGTTCTAATACATTACTCGTGTCCCCACCTCGTCTAACTACCCTTCAGGGCTGTTCCAATACATTACTAGTGTCTCCACTACGTCTAACTACCCTTCAGGGCTCTTCCAATACATTACTTGTGTCTCCACCAAGTGTACTCGCATTTGTGTGGAGGGAGAGTGGAAAACCCGTTTGGAAAAACCACCTTCAGTATACCCGACTGAGATTCAAACCTCCATCTCCCCGTCATCGGCAGTCTGGTCTACTGGGAGAGTAGCGCATTAGACCACGCGGCCACCGAGGTGGGTCGTTCTTAATAATATCTAAATATTATTAATATGAATTAAGAATCATTCTCGGTCTATATAGCTCGCTATCAAGCCGACCCCATGAAGTCTTTTTCAAATTGTATTTTTATCTGTTTAAATACTCGACAACCTTTATAATTGGTGTTTAAAGTTCCACAATTATAAATATTTGCTTTCGAAAGCCTTGTTTGTTAATAGTTTTAAAATCATTCATTCCTAAATAAAATTGCTGTCTATCAGACGGGGTTATCGTGTTTACAAATAAAATGTTGTACAATAAAACTGTCGGATATATGAAATGTTTTATTTACTACAAGGTACAAAACATTGGGTACTTACAAAGAGATATGCAAGGCATATCTAGAATAAGTTTGTGTGTTTATACGGCACAATCGTGCTGCCCCAAAATCTTGTATAATAACTTATTATGTCGTGTGTACCGGGCTTAATAAACTAATTTATTTTTGTGGTCCACTCTCACTATCTGTCTGGGCTACCCGCATATTGGCAATGGTATAGAGATGAGGAAGGTAACATTTAAAGGAAATGTACCACATTTGCGTAGAAGGAGAAACCATGCAGGATAACCCACCTTCAATACACCCAGATGATGATTATTATTATTGTTATTATTATTAGCACCGCGTCTTACTACCCGTTCGGGTTATACGCACGTACGCTAATGTATAATGGTAGGGTGATTGAGAGATGAAATGGAGGACCTACAGTTTAACGTGTAATCCGAACCATGGTGGAGACCTGGAATTCCACACATTCGCAAGTTGTGATCTATACACGTCTTATCAGAGGCGAAGAAAGGGTTTGAAAATTAGATAAATCTGTGTCGGGACCGAGGAATGAACCCCGGACCCCCAGCACAGAAGTCTGACACCTTACCTCTATACTGCCAGGTCACCGTTACCCAACTGATAATCGAACTCCATTACTTGTATGCCAGCCGTACAAGTTTTACACCCTAGCAAGCAAGTCCACCGATACGAGCAGTAGGCTATAGTTAAATATCACTGTGATTGTAGAAAATATTATATTAAAAGTGCTATATTTGTTTTAACAAAATGCTGCAAAACCATATAAAAAGAAGCATATGATGGTTACCCTAAACATGAATTTTACAGTGAATTGTATTGATTGTTTTATAGGCCAAAAACTAATGTTTTCATATGATTACAAAATATACCAGCAAAACCATTATAACTAGGTCATATGGAGTTTAAGTGAAATAACGTGTAGTAATTGGTTTGGTATAGCAAACATTATTTTTATACTGACTGATTTGAAATATAATACACACATATATATATATATATATATATATATATATATATATACACACACACACACACGTTTATTTAGCACCACTGTTCGGTTTATACCCTTACGTACTAATTACAATAATGTGTTAGGGATTGGGAAGATTTGATTTAGAGGAAATGCACCTGAATTTGTGTGGAGGGAGAGTGGAAAACCCGTTTGGAAAAAATTGCCTGCGCTCACATCCGACCAGGATCAAACCCCAATTTCTCCGTCTTCACTAATAAATACAATATCATGGTGTCTACTCAACTTGACCAATGAAATTCCCGACTTTTCCCTGATTTCCTCTGATCATTTCCGTATGTCACATCCTTCTAACTTCCCCCCTCCCACCTCATTTTTCTACTAATTTTTTTTTTTACTAATAAGTTTTAAAATTTAAATAAACATTTTTTTGAAATATGTATTAACAATGTTTATTAGGAATTATAAAATATATTACACAGCTACAAACAAATAAAAACTACAGTTTGAACAAAAATATTATTTACTGATTTAATGATCATTATATTTCATATTTTGAGTAAAACAACATTTTCCTGGATTTTTGTTGTAATTTACCAAATTCCCGACTAATTCCAGTTTTTTCCCCGATCACTTCAAATTCCCGGTTAATTCCTGTTTTCCCTGATTTTCTCGAATGGTAGACACCCTGAATATTATTTATAAAAAGTAGGAAAATAACCAACTTGGGATCTCACCGCCAATTTGACGAGTCGATACAAAATGTTCTGTCGACCTGACAAGGCAGACGATTTAATAACGACATATCCCGCTCTTGCCCGTGGTCTTCTTTTAACTGTCTTTTAGTTGAGTCGACGTAGTAGTTCTGCAAGCAAACGCAAGAGATTGCCTTTGTCTTGTGTTTGGCTTGCTCCGGGTTCGCAGTAGACTGGATCCTCGGTGACGAGGAGGTAGAGGTTCGTGTCTCGATGTAATATATTATTATTTTACTCATCCACAACCCTTAATTGTATATTCATGCTACACATTTAGCTACAAGCAACAGTCATCCACATTCAAATATATATACTAGCGGGGTGGAAGGAAGATACAATTTAGGGTAAAAGTGTCTACATCTGTGTGTAGGAGTAAGTCATAAATTAATAAAAACCACGTTCACTGTAGCTAAACGAGATTAGAAACCTAAGCCTCCCTATAACCAAGAGTTCAGTTTATTACGAAACTGGTGTCTTAGCCTACGTGACCACTCTCATTGGTACCTATTATTTTTTTAACAAACTACTATCTTCTTTAGTTCCACAGTAGAGTAGAAAAGTATGTTGACCTTAAGCCTGAGGCCAAATGGTTCGAGCCCTGATGATGCCTTTATGGCTACCTATTTGAGTTTTGAGATTGGAGTAAGTTAATTGGCATTATTATGGTTTTTGCACGAAATGGGCATCTGGGGCAGTAATATAGAGAACATTATAGTTCGTGGATCCGCCACTAGGTCACTGCGTGAACCCAAAAGGACTGTATAGTCCAGTCTCGAGAGTAAACCAATCTTACGGTATACAAATAACAACAGGTCAAATGGGGTTTTGGCTGATGGTCAAATCCCAACTACATGTAGGTACCTGCAATTCAACCCAACCTTAACTCGAACCAACGCTTCAAAGTACTCAACCACTTGCTAATCATGACCGGTGACACTAGCCCAATAAACAACAATTAATATACTAATTATTTTCATTCTAATTAAACATGGCAGCCTGGACAAGAGATTCGGGGAACCGGGAACATAAGATTGGTACGCAAAGCCAAGGATCCCGAGTTCGATTCCCGTGTCCAGGTTGTCATATTTTACTTGAATATATGATCCTAGTATCAGGATTGCTCTTACTGATAATATCAACCAATTACATTATTAGATTGTACTAATTATTTTATTGATAAGTAAGGCCCGAATTTTGATGACATGATTTTTGATCCGTCACATCCAATACTCATAAGTATATGAACTCTTCTCATGATCCACTTGTTGTGGACATTTATATTCTATATGGCATATTTGTGTCATTTTAAGGGATTTTAGAGCCATTTTTAAGCATTTTTGATTAATTTTGAGGCATTCATATTAAATAAGGACATTTTAAAATAATATCGATATCTTATAAATGTATAAATGCTCAAACATAAATATTTCAGCACTCGATTGTTGGAATGAGAAGATAATGAAGTCAACGGACTCTTCTTTGCTTGTTTGGTTGTAAAATACACACAATTGTGATACAGTGAAACACCGTGACTAGGTTGGAGAGGGTTGTGTTGGGAGAAGGAAGAAAATGTAAATCAAATTTATATTTATCAGAATGTAAGCGTTTATTTGTAAAGGCTTTTCATTTCATTCTACATTTCTAAAATGTTTGTTTAAAATATTCGTGTGCAATTATTACGATTTTTTTGTTCATTCTATTCGGGCATTTTTTGAAAAGTCAATTTTTAGAATCTTTTGGTCATTATATATATATATCATTTATAGTTTGTCAAAATCCGGGCCGTATTAATAAGTATTTAAGATGTATTTTCAACTTCTCAAAGTTTGTTTTATGAAGGATAAGGCATCATAATTAAAAGTATCAACATGTTTAAATACGAAAGTATATTGGTTTTACCCTCATCCTCCTTCAACTATCTAATCTCCTCAAAGAGAAAACTGTAGACAGGGATTTATTAAGCAATATCAAATATTTCCGTGGCAGGTAACCCGAAAGATCTAGCTTGGCGTTAATTAACCCGTATTAACTAAGCACTGTAAAAAATGACATCGTTTCTAGTCAGATTTAAAGGAAGCACCTTGTCGCTTGGACGTGATAGTTAATGATCTGTTTAAGGTTCTTCAACTCGTGGTTCTCAAACCGAATGGAGAGGACAGGAACAGTCGCTCGCGCGACCAGTCTTAATATCCGTGCGGGATATACACTTATTTACACGTAAAAACGTATAATTTAGAGAGAATGTATCCATTTTGCGTGGAGGGAACCTTTTATGGAAAACAATCTCTCTTGTTACAGCCAGCCGATATTCAAAACTCATATCTCCATCAGTGGAAAACCACACCATAAGAGACTGACGCCTTAGTTCAGTGTGGCTATCAGCCACTTCACCTTGCTCATCTGACTAGTAATAGAGTCACAGGATTTCTGAATGTCTTCAACGCGTCTCAACCCCCTTTAAACGGACATACACTCCCCAATGAGCGCTGTGAATAGATAGATCTTCAGCCTGGTTCATCCATGACATCTCATTAATACGAGTTGCTGCCATTTACTGTGTCAAAGAGCCACATAGAGGTCGTTGCTTTAGCGACTCCAGCGCCCCTGGCGAGCCGGCAAGGAAGTCCTAACGTAATTAACCGACTACACGAGGTCTTTTTGATCACGCAAACCAATCCTCCTACAGACTTCCTCGTTTGGAACAAGAACAAATCTAGAATTTCAAGAAACAGGAAACTTAAAATTAAACAACACAAATTACTTTAGAGAAAATAAAATAATATTTTCTATTTTGGTTATGTAATAACGTAGCTCACCCCTTTTTCGATATTATTTTTGGTTTTTGTACTATATCATTAAAGTCTGTTTTAGTCCCCTATACAACATTGTAACTTTCCTTGTCACCCATACGTAGCTACGTATTAATATTAACCCGCCTCGGTGGCGTAGTTGGCTAACGCGCTAGTCGTGTTGAGCTCCACTGCTGAGGACGGGGAGATATCGAGGTTCGAATCTCGGTCGGGTGAACTGGGGGTGGTTTTTCTAAATGGTTTTCCACTCTCCCTCCACGCAAATGCATGTTCACTTCCTCTAATTCAACCTTCCCAATTCCTAATCCATTATCGTAATTAGTACTTAAAAAGTATAACCCTAATGGGTAGTAAGACGTGGTGCTAAATAAAAAATAAAAAAAAATATTTATATTAGTTTCGTATATTTCGACAACCCGCTACCCCGCAACCCCCCATTTTAGAGTTTCAAATTTAAATACCTTATGATTATTTGGAGTGTTAAAGTGCTGTAAAATTTCAGCTCCCCAGTTCCCAGACCTCCATAAATGATATATGCTTATAGCTCTGAACGATTGATTCTATAAAAATAAATATTTAAAATTAAAACTACAACTTTGCAACTATAAGTTATTTTATTATCTCAAAAAGTTGTAGAGATCTGATCAAAATTGGAAATATTCAGCTAAGTAGAACTCACTTTAAGTCATTTTAACGGGAAATGGGATGCGCACTTTTGTTTATAATGATAATAAAAACGGTGCCTAGGTACGAGTTTTAATCAAAATCGATTTTTTTTCTCTCTCTCCTTATACCTCTAAGTAAATTGCCCTTAAGTCTATGAGTTTCAAAAAACCTTCTGGGGAACCTCATGAAAACCCTCGATGCCAAGTTTTAGCCAGCATGGTAAAACGGTTTCGGCCCTAGGCCCAATTAAAAACATAGAGACAGTCAGCATTGCAAAAACCGCCTTTTCGGGTTCAAGGTGTCCATGAAATATTGACATCCACCAAAATTTCAAATTCTATTTTTTACGATCACAATTCTGTCTCTCTTTTATGGGTTGAAGTAAAAGTAATGAAGCTACTCCATAACTTTCACTTAATGGCTATCACTAAAAGCAAATAAATTAAGTAAAGACACCGAAGCGGTTTGATTAATGGTAAAAAGTAGTCACGAATTACTAGAGAAGCTATTGGCAGTCTTGAAAAGAGTTCCCTTAGTTGAGTAGCTTATAGGGTAAAGTAGCCTAATTCCGTGATAATATTAGGTTGAGATGATTTTTTTCCCATGAAATTTGAGCTAAAAAAAATTTTTTTTTCAAGTAACTTAAAGTTTGAAGTTTTTATTAGTTGTTTATAAAATATTAACCTATTTTATTAATTTTTTTGTATGGAAATACATTGTTATTATAAACATATAGCAAGGTCCTTATTACGTGATAAGTGTCCTAAT
Source organism: Timema douglasi (assembly GCA_901482245.1). Classification (NCBI taxonomy): domain Eukaryota; kingdom Metazoa; phylum Arthropoda; class Insecta; order Phasmatodea; family Timematidae; genus Timema; species Timema douglasi. Next base: position 57,614 of record CABEEJ010004868.1, read on the forward strand.
TCCGTGATACATGG
>CABEEJ010004869.1:0-31459 GCA_901482245.1 Timema douglasi
AGTGCGTATAACCCGAACGGGTAGTAAGACGCAGTGCTAATAATAATAATAATAATAATAATAATAATAATAATAATAATAATAACTAGAGACTTAAAATCAGATTAGCGCTTTTATACAGACTTAAAGAGAAGTGACAAGTTATTTGGAAAGACATTGCATGTTGAGCTTGGTACTTTTTATATCTCACTCCTTTTCAACCCTGAATAATTTAAGGAAATTTTTTGCTGTAAAATTCAGCAGGTTCTTTTTACAATTCTTTTTGTAGGATTGTGAAGAGTAAAATTTCATAGTATATTTAATTATTTACATAATTTGTAGACATTCTTTGGTGGCTATTGCTAAGCATTCTGTTCTTAGACATAATGAAAATGATGAAATTACGATTGTTTGTGAGCCTTAAGTTTAATAATATGTTCTAATTTTGTTAATTTTTAAGGTGCTAAAGTCATATTAAAATCATTTGGAATAAAATAAAACAATTTTACAGTTAATGGATATTCCGACCTACAGGGTTTTAAATATGTGCTAGTAATTATTTTAAGGTAATGATAAGAAAATAAGTCTTTTAGAAAACAATCATAGCAGCTTTAACCATGTAAATTTTAAAACAACCATGTTTATTTCTGAAGGTGTTAAAACCTTATCAACATTATTTAAAAACAATAATTTGTATTATTTTAGAGATGTCAAACATCGTAGTGAAAACAATTGATTATTTTTCACTATTACGTTTCAAAATTGTTCCCCCATAGTATTTTGTCCATACACCACATATTACTACCCATTCTTTATATTCTAAAATATATTATAGTGGGGTACGGTTGAGGGGTTTAGAGTAAATGTACTCGCATTTAAGTAATGAGTGGGAGGGGTGTTGGAGGGGGCTATTTAGTAAAAAAAAAAAATGGCTGCGCTCATCGGGAGAGCTTGATACCTTCAACACGGGGATCTCTACATGCAGTCCCACGTGACTACTCAAGCAAGAATTTTTAAAAACAGTTCACTTTAAAAATAGTATTAGGCCTACTAGAGAACAGATAAAAATTGTGTCCTAGTGTAAATAAACCAGTTTTTACAAAGCTATGTTCATGTCCCATAAACCAACCTCCAAACGAGCCTACTCAGACTGCAAATTACAAAGAATACTTAGAAATACAAAGACCCTTTTTCTTTAGCACCGCGTTCGGGTTATACGCTTAAGTACTAATTACGCTAATGGATTAGAAATTGGGAAGGTCGAATTTAGAGGAATTGAACTCGCATTTGCGTGGCGGGAGGGTGAAAAACCACCCCTGTTCAACCGACCGAGATTAGAACCTTGATCTCCCCTTCCTCGGCAGTCAAGCCCAACACGACTAGCGCGTTAGTTAACCACGCCACCGAGGGTGGCCTTTTCTTTGTTCAAGCGAATGTTTGCAAACTGTCTAGTTGTAAACAATCCTCAAATACCATCGACTAGTTTCTTGTCAGGAAAGGTTCGGTCATTGAAAGGGAGTAAGAGGCTTAATTGAGAGGGGGGTGGGATTGCTGGTAGTTTAAATACTGTGTTAAAACCACCACCTCTAAACAACGAGTAATTTGAGAGTGAGTTGTTTCAATTGGAAGTGGTGTTATCACTGAGAACTGCAATTAGCACAGCACTCCCCCAGAGCCCAAAGGACTCAACCCGGCTCATGGAGCGCAGCGAGACTCCCGTTTAGCAGTGTGTGGTCAATCTCAACATCATCATGCCATTTTCCCCCCTATAGTACATATTTTACAGTAAGAAGTGAAAAAACCCATCATTTTTAAACTTCAATATATGAATTTTAACTTTTGGACTAAGTTTAATCTTTCTAATCATTCTCTTCTTCATTGGAGACCAGAATAAAAGTTCCAACAAATACCCCCCGTTTCTCTAGCCGACTAAATTCGACCTCAGCTTTGTTTGAATTTTGAAACTTCTTGAAGTTTTCTTCTTGAAGTTTCTCAAGACAGTATTGATCAAAAGGTTTGAAGAAGGCCGACATAGATGAGAGGGGAAGGGGAGGTAATAGGGAGGATGGAAGGGGAAGTGAATCGAGGGTCACGTCGAAATGAAAGACTAAGAAAGAAAAAAAAAAGAGGAAAAAGCTTGATCAAGGATAGTTTCGACTTATTTCCTTCACCCCCTTTGAGTGCATTCGTTTCCCTCTTTGCTTGTCCCGGACTTTTCTTCCAATGTTTGTCCCCTGCGGAGAAGTTTCATGCTTCAAACAATATTGTTTACCAAGATCCCAACCTAGTCTGGTCATCACAGGAAGAGAAAGATGGTAGGACGGATAGACAGACGGACAGAAGTGCCCGAAGGGACGTACGAGCAGTTGGGGTAAAGTGTTGACTCTGGGCTTCAATATTGCACACGTTTCACGACCCCCCCAAGGGCGAGTCACGTGTCTTTTTCAACCTTACGCCCCCTCCCCACACACCAAGAACACACACTCCCACACTTCACACACACACACACACACACCTCCCCTTCTACCTTTTCACCGAGCGCTTCCTGTGCTGTTGCCGCCGGTGCGTTACCAAAAAAAAGAAGAGTTCGGTCAATCTCTCTTCATGAAGCTCAGACTTCAAACATTGTCACCTACTTTAAATAAATTCAATGACCCTGCCTTCATGAAGTTCACCCAACAAACCATAGAAATAGCTTTAAATATTCTTGGTCAATATATCTTCATGAGGTTAACACAAAAATCAAATAAATAACTTAAAAAAAAAAGTACAATCAATCTGACTTTGTTAAGTCCACACAATAAACCATAGGAATAACTTTAAATAAGTTCATTCAAAATCTCTTCATAAAGTTCATAGATCAAACATTAGGAATAAGTTTAAATAACTTCAGTATATTTTAATGATATTCCTTCCTCAAATTATGCCACCAAGTTTAAATAAGTTCATTCAATCTTGTTTGAAACTTGTTAGTAGCTTGCATAGATTTTGTCAGTATAACATTTGAACATCAAATTAGTTAAATTTCCTTTACTCAGTATCACCGCAACATATGCAACTTTGTGCTTTTAAGCAGATTTATAAAGTTTTGTAGTTACCTTGCATTTCTTTTAGTAAGTATTATTATTATTATTGTTATTAGCACCGCGTCTTACTACCCGTTCGGGTTATACGCAATTACGCTAATGTGTAATGGTAGGGTGATTGTGAGATGAAATGGAGGACCTACAGTTTAACGTGGAATCCGAACCACGGTGGAGACCTGGCATTACTCGATTACACTAAAAACTGTGGCACGAATTTAGTTATAGCTATATTCGTGCGAAGCGTAAGATTTTGAAGAGCGATTATTGATCCCTAGATAAAAACTTGACAAATAAGACAAAAGTTGAAATTCAGAAGAAGAAAAATACATTCTGTGTAGAGATGTAGAACATAAATGCCAATTTGTTCTCGTGAAGAAAACAACATTCCAGAAAATCTAAATAACAACAATGTATTAAAATTAACATATGGTATGTATTGTGTGCCATTAATAAATATTTTTAAAATAATAAGTGTGGCATGTTTCTGAAATAGTCTATTTTCTAGTCATGTGACTTGTCAACAGTATATTCACTCCCCACATTTAAAAAAAATTATAAGTACATTTTGCAATTAATAATAATAATAATATTTAGCACCGCGTCTTACTACCCGTTTGGGTTATACGCTTTAAGTACTAATTACTCTAATGGATTAGGAATTGGGAGGGTTGAATAAGAGGAAGTGAATCCGCATTTGCGTGGAGGGAGAGTGGAGAACAATTTAGGATAAACCACCCTCGTTCACCAGACCAAGATTCGAACCTCGATCTCCCCGTCCTCAGCAGTCGAGCTCAACACGAGAAGCGCGTTAGCCAACTACGCCACCGAAGCGGGTCATTTTGCAATTAAGTCATGCTAATATCGTTATCATAGTCTTAACATTTCTGTTTGGATTTGGAGTTGATATTTCTCCTTGGCGATCAAGTTAGACCGAAATATTTGTTTTATCATCTCATCTTACTACCTGTTCGGGTTATACGCTCAAGTACTAATTACGCTAAATGATTAGGAATTGGGAAGGTTGAATATATAGGGAATGAACCCGCATTTGCATGGAGGAAGAGTAGAAAAACATTTAGGAAAAAACCCCCAGTTCACCCGACGGAGTATCGAACCTCAATCTCCCAATCTTCGGTAGTCAAGCTCAACATGAAACTAGCGCGTTAACTAACTACACCACTGAGGCGCTAATTTCATGTTGAAAAAGACTCCCAAGAACGGGGAGATCGGGGTTCGAATCTTGGTCGGGTGAACTGTGGGTGGTTTTCCTAAATGTTTTTTTAATTTCCCTCTACGCAAATGAGGGTTCACTTCCTCTAAATTCAACCTTCCCAATTCCTAACCTAATGGCGTAATTAGTAATTAAGCGTTTAACACGAACAGGTATTAAGACGCAGTAGTAATTGTTTTAAATTAAAATTATATGAGAATAGCTATTGAACGAAAAGTATTTTAAGTGGCAGCCAGATTGTAAAACTATGTAAACACTTCTTTCGGCTTAGGTTAAAAAATTGTCGCTAATTAATTTCATTAGATAAATTTTGTTTGACAAATATCACGGAGCAAAAATACAGACGGACGAAATTCCAAATGGTCAAGTTAAAACAGGACTGCAAAGCTCAGCTGATAAAAGGTAGTAGTAACATTCTATCAAATTTTACCTCAAAATATATATTTGTATTTTCTTAAAGGTCCTTCCTATACAAATTGGGCTGTATATATATGACCTGAATCTACTTCGTTGAGCCAATAATTTTCGAATGGAACTGTAATAAACACAATCCTGTAAAAGGCCTGTCAAGTAACGTACGCAGACCTATTAATTCAGGGTCTAGTGAAATAAATGCCGGCGATAAATACGACAATGGGAGTATGGCGTAGCAAGCCACGCCACGTGCACAGATCCTAACGCGCGACACACGACCCCGCCGCCGTTAAATGGGGCTAAATGCTCTACCCCGTCATCGGAAGACAATACTCGCCACTCGTATAGTCACTGGTCCTAGTTCATATGGTAACCAGACCACATTGGCAACTTTAATGTCACCGTGATGAATTGATGAACATGTTTTCTCCCACAACTTAGAATGTAACGTCCCCTAGATTAATTGAATGGGGAGGTTCACTGCAGTGGCGTGTAATAGAGGTCTGCCAAAGTAAGGAAATCTTTTTTTTTAATTGAAATTTTTCATACGCGTCTCAATCCCCTTTAGATTTAATGCATAAATGAAAGACTTATGCCAGTAATATGATATTTCACAACTATAATAGTCATAATTCATATTTAACTGTATTACCACCCGCTTCAGTCGCCACGTGTGTTAAGGCAGGGATGTGAACGCTTAGTTACAGAAATACCAAATAAAACAAATTGGCGGGCCAAAGACATTAATTCATTTTTCTTCAAAACTTTTTTTCTTTAAATGATTAACACATAACAGACTGACATGAATAAGTTTAAATACATGTAGAATGCAAAACAATCATAAACCCTGGCTAATGAATGATAAAAATAATTAAAGTGTGTTAAAAAATAAAAAATACATGCGTGTGGCTAGAGCCTACCTGATGGCTGGAAATCGTTGATGATGTGTTTCCCAGATCTGGAGTCGAATGAAGGTGATGACTTGATGAATTCACACGTATTTATTGTTCTTCATTTCACACGCTATTATCATGAATCAAGAGTAAAATGGATTATTAAAAATAGTTTTTTTTGTGTGTGTGAAACTACATTAACGTTAGTGACGAAAGTTGTGAGCCGCGGTTGTGATACGTCCATTCAGAGATCCACCACTTAATGAACTAAACAAAAAACTTAGCGTAAGAACACAAGAAAACAAATGTACCACCTTTACAAATATAAATTAATTTTAAAAAGGTGGTTGACAGAAAATATGTTTATTACTATATAAAATAATAATGAATTATCGCAAGAAATTTCTAACACATAATATAGAAATTAATATTAAGATAATCAAATATAAATAAATACATACTAAACAAATATCTTAGTGGCTTATTATGCTTGTTCATTCAGGATATTTATATGGAGTGTGAGATGAGTGAAACTGTGAATGAGCTTCCAACATTTTTTACATAATATGGGTTTAAAATGTGAGATGAGTCTTAAGAGAGAGAACAGATGCTCATCACTAAGTCAGTTTATAATTTAATTTTTCCTAAAATTCATGATTGAAAACAATTGTACGTATGAAGATTTATTATTATTATTCGCACCGCGTCTTACTACCCGTCCGGGTTATACGCACTTACGCTAATGAGTAATGGTAGGGTGATTGTGAGATGAAATGGAGGACCTACAGTTTAACGTGGAATCCGAAACCACGGCGGAGGCCTGGAATTCCCCACATTCACAAGTTGTGATTAACACACTACGTATGGAGATGAGGATGCAAATTTTACCAAATATTTTTAGAATGATTTACTGATTTACAGTATTTTTTGTTGTAAAAAACCTGTTTCACAAAGCAACACATTTAAGTTGTTAATACCGTGGACCATATTGAACCCATTGGTGGATCGTATTTTGCCCAGCCCTGATCTAAGGTGTCAATCTTACACTAGACTAGACTGCCGGTGATGAGATTAGTGTTCAAACCCCGGTCGGGTGTACTGAGGGTGGTTTTTTCCTAAATAATTTTACAATCTCCCTCTAAGTTATTTTTGCTACACTTCCTCTAAATACAACCTTCCTCATATGTAGCATATTAACGTAATTAGTACGTATGTGTAACATCAAAACGCGTAGATACGTCACTAAAAAAAAGTTTTCCCGTACTTCCTTATATGGATAAACAAGCTTGTTTGTACTTATTTCTAAAAGATCAGAATTTTTATCCAATTAATAGCAAAATTTGAACTATTCACGCTTGAAAATGATTGTCTTTTTTAAAACCTTGCCATATCGATATTTAAAATTATCTTCCTGTTCCCGCTTCTTTAACATTTGGGAACATTTCATTCAAACCATTAATAATTTGGGGGTAAACCATAATTCTAACTTCACGCGAAAGCTTTTGATTATTTCAGATTTATTTAAAATATTAGTAATTACAAGTAGAAATGTGTCATAACTTGTGAATGTGAGAAATGCCAGACCTCCACTGTGGTTCGGATTCCACGTTAAACTGTAGGTCCTCCATTTCATCTCACAATCACCCTAACATTATACATTAGCGTAAGTGCGTATAAACCTGAACGGGTAGTAAGACGCGGTGCTAATAATAATAATAATAATAATAATAATAACAGTGACGCATGGCGGCCTGGACTGTGTCCTCACAGAACACCATTTGACTGCATCACACCGTTGCCGGAACACCACCTTAGACTATACAATCACCAAAGTGGATTCAGGGCTTGTCTTTTTTCTTTTTTGTACCTCCGCATTTTACTAACCATTCAGGTTATACGCTTATATAATAATTATTCTAATGGGGTGTGGTTGAAGAAGGAGGAATTTTATAGGTAATATAGCCGCATTTGCATGGAAGGAGAGTGGGAAAACATTTAGGGGGGAGGGGAAGTAGACTTGACCGGGATTAGAATACCAATATCCCCGTCTTCAGCAGGTCAGGCTAGCGCGAGAATGACGCCTGAGACTTTTTGATCACTGAAGCGGGTAATTCAGAGCTTGTTAAAACCATACATAAACCTACCCATATTCTCACCCGCTCTCTCTTTATTTGACCAGTTGGTCACAGGCTTGCACTACATACCTCACATGGGAAATGTGTCTCCGTTGATATTTGACCAAAGTCTTACTACGACTACCGCATAAATATTGCTATCGGGAGGTTAAAGTTAGCTACCAGAAAAAGGTTATTAGCCACTTTAATATTTTACGCGTATTATGAACTGAATTTATCTGCCAGATAGCTATCTGTAGGATAAATAATATATTTTTATTCAGAACAAGCAAGGTTGGTACTGTTTTTACTGGTGCGCGCATGCGTACAACCTGGCTATTAACTACAACACCGCTCAACATTTGTTAAATTATGGCGGCTAAACGAGTGCGAGTAAACAGATGGCGTCACGTGGGCGCAGCAGATAAGTTGTCTTGCAAGTACTAATGGTGTCTGCCAAAATGTGGTCAATAGTTGGGTATAACGTTTACAAAATTTCATTTATTGTACTCAAATTTTGATAGTTTGTTCTTATATAAATATAACTCAACAAATAGTTTGTCAGTTTATATAAAAGTTTGAATTAAATGATCTAACATTCTATAGTTAGAGCCCGGGCCTGTGCTTACTAAACACGTGAACCAAGATTTTAACCTAAAACAGATTCTGATAGGCAAAACCTCATTAAAAACAACGCGTCCCAATGGCAACAACCATTTTAACTTCCAGATAAAAGTTATCAGGTACTGAAACCTCCCGATAAAAATGTGATGGCTAAATACATTTTATCTGGTGGATAAATGCTATCTGGCAGTCATAAGACGCACTTTTAACTTATCCTCCAGATAAAAATATTTATCTGTCAGATTAATATTTATACAGGAGTCATAAGACCGTCCCTAAGTGATAAGAACAATTTTTATACAGTTTAAAGTAACTCTGCTTATCCGGGCAACACGCCACTCCACTGGGAAGATTTAGTGTTTTAATCTAGCACCGTGTCTTACTAACCGTTCGGGTTATACGCTTATGCACTAATTACGTTAATAGTTTTAGGGCAGAGGAAGATTATATTTGGAGAAAGTGTACCAGCATTTACCTGAAGGGAGAGTGGAAAACTATATTATTATTATTATTATTATTATTATTAGCACCGCGTCTTACTACCCGTTCGGGTTATATGCACTTACGCTAATGTGTAATGGTAGGGTGATTGCGAGATGAAATGGAGGGCCTACAGTTTAACGTGGAATTCGAACTACGGTGGAGGCCTGGCATTCCCCACATTCACAAGATGTCTTGTCAGCGGTGAAGGAAGGGTTTGGTAATCAGATAAATCTGTGCCGGGGCCGAGGATTGAACCCCGGCCGCCAGCACAGAAGTCCGACACCTTACCTCTAGACCGCCAGGTCACCGGAAAACTATATTGAAAAGTCACCCTCCTTACAGCCGAGCAAGATTCGAATCTTTATCTCCCCGTCATCAGCAGTCTAGTCAAACACGAGAGTACCACGTCAGACCACCTGGTCACCGCGGCTGGTAGGTTTAATGTTATTTCAAATTTCCCTGTTTTGATCTCTTGAGCTACATGCAAGGATTTTTTTAATAAGCGTCTCACTACCCACCCAGGCTATACGCATTTAATCAAGATAATCGGGTGTGTACTAAGAAGTTATCATATATAGGAATTGTACCTGCATTTGTGCTAAGGGAGAGTGGTAAACCACTTAGGAGTAAAAATACATTCAAAGAGATTATAACCCCGACTTCTCCTGACATCGGCAAATCAGACTTGATAAGTTTGACATGTGGTTCACGTGTCTTCTGGAGAAAGTGAAAGGGCTTTGTACTTTTTGCTCAGTTGAAATACCTGAAACGGGAGTCACACTGGCAAATATACCAATCTCATCGAGTATGATTTGCTGGTGATTGATAAATTAGGGTTTGAATCCTAGTTGGGTGTATATAAGTTATTTACTTTTCCCAGATGGTTTTGCACTATGCCAAACGCACTTTTGAGTTCATTTCCTATCAATCATACCTTCTTAATTCCTACACTTAGAGGTAACTATGTGGATGGTGAGTTATATATATTATAATATATATATACAGTAGAGCGTCGGAAATCCGGACGTCAAAAATCCGGAGCGTCGCAAATCCGGATCGGTGGTGAGAGCAGGTAGGGGAGGTAGTGGAACGTGTCCTTGAGAGTTCAACGACTTATCCAGTCACCTCTCCTTGGTCACGTGCTCGGCTCAGTTCTGTGCTATCATTTACAAACTTTATAGCAGTGATATAGTTGCCTTGTGACGTGTGTGTGTGTGTGTGAGTGAGTGAGTTAAAACAGTACATATTTGTACTTTGTTAATCATGTCATCATTATCAAATAAAAGGAAACATAAATTGATATCTATAGAGGATAAGTTAGAAACTCTACGAAGACTGTCTGAAGGGGAAAGTGGTGCATCTCTCGCTAAAATATATGGTGTGGGAACTTCAGCCATTAGTGACATTAAAGCAAAGAAAAACAGTTTGCAACGTTTTGATTCAAAACTAGATTCCGAAGAAGGTTCACAGAAAAGAAAAACCACACGTATACGTATGTATACTGTTATTGAAAGCACATTTGAAAATCCGGACAATTCAGTAATCCGGATGGGTCCCGGTCCCGATCGATCCGGATTAACGACGCTCTACTGTATGTATATATATATATATATACATATATATATATATATATATAAAATTAACTATACTTGAGTAGCAGGATCGGTGTGACCAAATTTGACAGGATGTGAAATGAGAGAGTAAGAGGAATAGTAAAGGAAGAGCCAATCCAGGACAGGATAAAGAAGGAACGACTAGGGTGGTTTGGCCATGTGAGAAGGGTGGAGAGGGGAAGGATGCCCAGGAGGGTGTTGGGTATGGAGGTGGGGGTAGAGGGACGAGAGGAGGAGCAAGGAACGGATGGATGAGAGGAGTAAGGAGGAGTGTGAAGGAGAGAGGAAAGGACTGAGTTAAGGTGGAGGGAGGAAAAGAGGTGGTGGAGAGACTCATGTTCCAAACAGATCCAGCCAATGGTTGGAAGCTGTTCATTGTGATTATGATTATGATACATTAGATTTGGGTCAAATCCTATATTTATCGAATCTGAATCTCAAAGCCAAATCTTAAATTTTCTTTAGAATCTTGGATCCAAATTAGAATCCTTGAATCTTTAAAAATGTACAATTTCAGTTAAAGAAAATAAATATTTAAAATTGAATTTAAAAAAAAGAAGAGATTGTTTAAGACTTGCTGCAACTGAGAAATGTCATGTATATTACGACATAAACAATAAATATTACATTTTATAAAACACAATTTTGTCTTTTAGGTATTTTGTTACCATCCCAATTACACAAGTTTATATGATTTCTTCTACCAATTGCTTAAGATTTGTATTACTAGTCAAATTCTTCATAATTGTATTCGAGATAATTTTTTGGGACTTTTACGAATCTTGATTATCTCGAATACCATAGGATTCAAGGAGTTTTAGGATTCAAACCTCCCATCTCTAATATACACATATGTATAATATTGCTCCAAATCTTACTACCCGTACAGGATATAATATTTTTAGCTACACTAATTAAATAGGGATGAGTAGTTTTTTTTATCCCAGCGTTTTACTACCCGTTTTGCCTATACGCAATGAGTAAAATCAAACTTGGAGAAAATATATTCACATTTTCATGAAAATAAAGTGGGATACCATTTAAGAAAAAACATAATCAGTACGCCTACTACGATTCAAACCCCGCCCTCCCTGTCACAGGTGAACGTGCCCACCAGTGTGGTTAGTAGGCCTGTTTTAAAGGCATATTTATAAATTATAGAAACTGTTATTTATTATTAGGGACCTTCAGTGGTTACACGTTCTAAGGCGTCACTCTCGTGCTATTTTGGCCTACTGATGACGGGGAGATTGAGGTTTAAATCCTAGTTGGGTCTTCGGGGGGTTATCCTAAGTGTTTTCCCACTCTCTCTCCACGCAAATACGGGCAAATTACCTCTAAAATGTTTCCTTCCTCATACCCACACCATTGGAGTAATTACCATATACTGTATGTGTTTAACATGAACAAGCGGTAAGACGCAGTGATAAAAAATATGTTGTTGATGAATAAATGATAAGGATTGTTTTCAAATAAATACAACACTATCCAAATTAAAAGAGGATATAGAACCACAGTGTCCGGGCAAAGATGACTATTATGTTTTAGTTGGAAGAAGGGAAATGATAGACTTGATAATAACAAGGATTTCTTATTTATTTAATTAAAAAAAAAAAAGCCCGATGTGCATACAATCAGATTCTCCTTCTTGCGCATGCCAAGTTTAAGGTTTTTAGATTTGTTGATTTTGGAGCTCTAGTGCCTACAGACACCCAAATACAAAAAACTATATATACAGCTCAAACAAATAATCTACATGCTTTTATTTTATTTATAACGATATATAAAAAATGCTTGTGATTTGATTGTTTATTCTATAAATTATTTTAAAATGCTTATGAATAAATGTTTAATCAAAAGTACAGCGTGAATATTAATTTGAAATTGCCTTAAAAGACTAATAAAACATGGTTAATTTGGTTTGTTTTGGAGCGATAGTAAAACATTTATTAAAACAAAATTTAAAACATTTTCATATTGCAATATTTTTTTTGCAGTTATTATTAGCCCTTACTAATAAACGTGTTCGTTTATATTTAGAAGTTTATTTAATTAAATATAGATATTATAATATCGATAATATGTTATATAACCATTTGATTTTAAGATTACAAATTATGATATCGGTGCATATTCGATTCAATTATTTTTTATTCGTTGACAAGTTTGCATGTAAGCCACTCTTGCACGCATGGGTAGGTGGATTTAAAAAAACTACAAAAAAAACACACACATGTTTTGCGAGTGAATCTGTGAAAGCTGACAAGTCTCTGTGTACACGGCTTAGTAATTCGAGCTTGTGTGGACCCTTAATCCACCCTTCTTACCCCCCTTGTCACTATGGCTACATATGAGATGATATGGGTATCCCTGGTCTGGTAGAGTGTTAAGCCCGTGTTTTCAATACCTGACAAACAAATTACACCGCCCGGTTCTGTCAAATATGATTGATCGCCGCTCATTTGCTTTCATATATTACAAGGGCGGCTCTCAAGTCCCCATACTGTTGGTTTTTTTAATCTACAGTGGACATTTTAGAATAGCAAAAAATATATATAATGTGAGACGATGAAGTGTTTTACGTAACTTTCTAAAAAAAACTTCCTTTTAAGTAAATCACCTTAAGGCAGGAGTGTATGGAAAGCGAGAGGGCCGTGTTTTTGTTTTTTTTCAGTTTTATAACAAAACATTTGTATTGGTCAAAATATAATATTTTTTCAGTATAAACATAAAGTTTAATTTTCTTCATGTGGTGACTTTAACAGTTCTTGAATATTTGTCCTCAAAATTTAGTGAGTTTTTCTCTTCTTTTAAATAGCTTATCATCTAATCAGATCTTATCAGGAACTGTAGATATCTATTATTATTATTATTATTATTATTATTATTATTAGCATCGTGTCTTACTAACCGTTCGGGTTATACGCACTTACACTAATGTGTAATGATAGGGTGATTGTGAGATGATATGGAGGACCTACAGTTTAACGTGGAATCCGAACCACGGTGGAGGCCTGGCATTCCCCCACATTCACAAGATGTCTTGTCAGAGGTGAAGGAAGGGTTTGGTAATCAGATAAATCTGTACCGGGACCGAGGATTGAACCCCGGACCCCAGCACAGAAGTCTGACACCTTAGCCCTAGACCACCAGGTCACCTACAATTGTTGATATCACCATATGAGTAAAATTAAGCTCTATGTTTGTACTGAAGCAATGTTTTTTTTGTTTTTTTTTTCCAAGGAAATGTTTTACTGTAAACATTTCTAAAATACTGCCATTAATTCGTATTCCTTACACTCTCACCCATCATTTGTTCACGCACAAAAAATCAAGTGAACGTCCTATTACAAAGTTGTACGCATCGCTGGGCACACTAGATAGACTTTTCAACACGTCTAAACTAGCTTGCTGAATTTGGGCAGGTAGGGGTTCTAGTCCCAAACAGATGTACTTAGTTTTATTTTCTCACAAATGGCTTCCCACTAAATAATTAAACAAAGGTGGGTATATTTCTTCAAAACATTACTTTCCTCGTCTCCCTCTGTCTCATTATTTTGATCAAAGCGAATAGCCCTAGCGGTGTAAAGATTATTTTTTTAAATATTTAAACTTGATTTTATTAATGTTGACAATTTAATCGAGGGCGTGTTTTCAAAGAGGTATTAGTTCCATTGGAAAAAAAAAGTAATACATTTTTTAAAGAAATATATGCAAATATGTATTGCTCAAAAATAAATCTAATATGCGTCTCCTTGGCTTGCAATGTTTGGTTCAAGCCAGAGAGAAAACCAGTCTCTTAAAAAAGTACATCTACAACATTTTACAACCATGCGGTTTGTCAGCTATGTGCAGGGTTATTCAGATCTCCTGGTAAAAAAAAAGTATACAGAATTTAGGGAGTGATAAGACAAATATTTCTACGCAATTATCTTGGGGATGGCGACATTAAATGATAGCGCTACGAGACGTTAAAGTTGACTCTGTGTGCATCTGGGATGTAACAACTCATCCATCTTCAGTACATAATAAGTGGAGTGTGATGTAAGTCATGACTAGCAACAGGCATTGCATCGCATTGACATCAGGTACAATAAGGAATTGTTGATTCTTTCAAAGATATGCCGGTTGTCCCTGACAAGCTGATATTGAAAGCGCGGAGACATCTCGACTGAAGAATGGGTTTCATTTCTTATTGGGAGTTGTCTGAAGAGATCTAGCCATCATTTAGAACAAATGTTTAGAGAAACGGCTATTATTATTATTAGCACCGCGTCTTACTACCCGTTCGGGTTATACGCACTTACGCTAATGTGTAATGGTAGGGTGATTGTGAGATGAAATGAAGGACCTACAGTTTAACGTGGAATCCGAACCACGGTGGAGGCCTGGCATTCCCAACATTCACAAGATGTCTGGTCAGAGAGGAAGGGTTTGATAATCAGATACATCTGTGCCGGGACCGAGGATTGAACCCCGGCCGCCAGCACAGAAGTCTGACACCTTACCCCTAGACCGCCAGGTCACCGAGAAACGGCTGTTGATACACAAGTTGAAATGACAAGACACCATCGTGTTTGTCAGAGTAGTGACTGGTGAGGTTGCCTGTGTTGGTTTGCGTGGCGTGCTGTAGGTGTTGCCTACCTCCCCCCTCCCCACCCCCTCCCGTTGCCATTTTGGCATCGCTAATCCCAAGTTCATTTCTTTGAAATACTTTCTGGAGAAATGAATAGCCCTGTCTGGTAATAATTTTAAATAAATACGTAAGTGAAGTAGAGATAATGGAGGTAGAATTTATAGGAAATGTATCCACATTTGCGTGAAATGTGAATATGAAACTATTGATGAAAAAGCACTTTCAGTACACCCGGCTAGATTATGAGTCCCGACATATCATCACCTTTAGAAATGACCAGACGATCTTGATGACTTACTCCACAGGCACATCGATGCGGGTTCTATTTTATCAACGAAATTTAAAATATAACGACATATTTTAGGATCACATCAGAACTCCTTCCCGTGACAATCACTGAACAACAGTGAGGACTCATCTAGACTGGTTTGCAGCTGAGGGATCATCCATAAATTACGTAGCGCTTTTTCTTACCTATATTGCCCTCCCCCCCCCCCCCCCCCCNCCCCACATTCCAACCAGTGTTAAGTTATTGTTCACATCAAGAGTGAATGTTATTATTTCGCAGGGAAGTTTTTATGACACTAAAAGATGGACTCAGATTTAATAGTCTACTACTAAGACTAGGAAGTTACCAATACGTATATTTAATAACGGCAAAAACATGAATACTATTATTATTCTATCAACATTAAAATTATAAAATCTGTGATACGTAGCACTGTGATGTACCCATCCTCCTCCCATGTAACACCATATAGAAATTAGAGCTACCCCATCCCCTCAACAACCCCACGAGCAACATCGTTAGGGGCCGTCCTTAAATTATGTAATGGTTTTTGGGGGTTGGTGGTGCTCAGTATTTTCTTACTTTATCTCACGAGGAGGGAGGGGGTTCAAAATCCATTTTACGTGAGGTTTTTTTCATCAATGTTTTTGACGAGGCGAAATCTAAACATTGTTTCTGTCAGAAAATTAATATATTAATTATATTTGATGCGGTTCTAAAAAAAAAACTTAATGTCTCTACTGAAGCAATATTTAATTTATGTTGGCCAAAAAGTGTTATTTCATAAAAACTGCAACAATACAAACCAAAAAAAGCTCGCGTTACCTTACAATCCACCTTGAATGATACAAACTGCACCAGAACCCTGTGAATTAAAGCTTTCATCACAATAATTTTGTTTTCATATATATTCAAAACATTATTCACTTTATTATATCTATTTTTGCAGGTATACAGCTCTTAAAACAAATGCACAAAGGTATATTTTAACCTCTATTTATTTAAGTACAACACAAACGCAGTAGGGCACCCAGATTATTAATTTCCTGGTCGTTGTTAGGCCTAAATTTTAGAAATTAATAAAAGTTTAACAATTCATCCATATACAAACATGTCTTAATCCAACTGCCGCAAATATTGTTCCAATCGTTATATTGCTTTTAAATACGCGCTACATGTGTGTAATCTATATTTACTCAGATATGACAAGGTATTAAATGACGCTATTTATACAATGTCATTAGAAAATTCCTAGTTAAATAATATCCCTGATGATTTAATTTGATTTTTATTTCTTATTTATTTAGCACCACATCTTACTAGCCATTCGGGCTATAGGATTAAGTACTAATTATGCTAATGGATTAGCAATAGAGAAGGTTGAATTTAGAGGAAGTGAACCCACATTTGCGTGGGGGGAGAGTGTAAAACAATTTAGGATAAACCACCCCAGTTCACCCGACCAAGATTCAAACCTCGATATCCCCATCCTCGGTGGTGTAGTACAACATTAAGCTAGCGCGTTAGCCGACTACGCCATCCAGGCGATTGATTTAATTATTACAATATAGCTTTTTTTCTGTCAGCAGCTTCAGTGGCCGCATGGTATAAGACGTGACTTTCGCAATCTACTAAACTGCCGGTGAAAGGGAGATTGGTGTTGGATACCAGTTGGGTTTTTCCTAAACGGTCTTCCGCTCTCTTTCCACGTAAATGTAGGTACACTTGCTCAAAATTCAACCTTACTCATCCCTAACACAATATAAATTAGTACATATATGTACAATCCGAATGGGTATTAAGACGCAGTGCTAAAATAAACCTTCTGTCAGTAAGTATGGCGTCAATGAGAATATTAAATTTGCATCACATTATAAGTCCGTATAATTAATAATGTAAAGACAAGTCATTAAGAAATACAAAAGGAGGTATTATTAAAGGTTTTTATATAATTTTTTAGATGAAATATATATAATAAATCAAAAGAACAAAACATTTTTTCTATATTGTCAAATGTTAGTAACTTCCAATCATTATTGGTGAATTCTACTGTTCTTCCTATAAAAATTGGACTTAAGTATAGCAAGCATAGCATAGTGTAGCGTAGCTTCTTGGGTGAGTCCGGCTTAATGGTTTCTTACACTCTCTTTATGCAAATGCGGGCTTACTTCCTCTAAATCACACCTATCTTGTCCCTAACCCATTAGACGCGGTACTAAAGAAAGTAACAAAAACCGATACTGTTAAAATTAGTCAGTATTTTATGTTAAGTAATTTATAGGACCATTTTAAACTTTATTATATAAGAGTATTCTAACTGGTAGGATATACGCCTTGAATCTAAGTTTAACATTGAAAATATTTCAAAACTGTTGCATGTACGAAAAAAAAAAGTATATATTCTTTATTGTAGGAATTTTTTTCATCTACATATTTGAATGGTGACTTTTAGTCATAGGACCAACAAATAAGGAGATATTTATTTAAAACTGATTTTTGGCACATCTTATGGGCTGTAAAAAATGTTCCGTACAATGAATCGATGGAGACTTTTGATATATTATTTATAACTACTAAATAAAAATATATACCAAAATTCATCTAGCTCGGAATTAATCCCTAACTTCAATAATTTTTTTACCAAAGTGACTGGACTATTGGAAAACCTTTAGTGTTCTAGAATTGAGTGATGTAAGCACTATACTTTGGTTGTGTCCTAGTCTCTAACAATATAAGCACTATGTGCTGGTGTGTACCTTAGAAGCTAGTGATGTAAGCACTATACTTTGTGTTCTTAAGAGCTAATCATATACGCACTACACTTTGTCTCCTAGGAGCTAGCGATGTAAGCACTATTCTTTCTTTGTATCCTAGGAGCTAGTAATATAACTACTATATACTGGTGTGTGCCCTAAGAGCTAGTGATATAAGCACTATACTTTGTTTGTGTCCTTGGAGCTAATGATATAAGCACTATACTTTGTTTGTCTCCTAGGAGCTAGCGGTGTAAGCACTATTCTTTCTTTGTATCCTGGGAGCTAGCAATATAACTACTATATACTGGTGTGTGCCCTAAGAGCTAGTAATATAAGCACTATACTTGGTTTGTGTCCTTGGAGCCAGTTATATTAGCACTATACTTGGTTTGTGTCCTTGGAGCCAGTGATATAAGCACTATACTTGGTTTGTGTCCTTGGAGCCAGTGATATAAGCACTATACTTTGTTTGTCTCCTAGGAGCTAGCGATGTAAGTACTATTCTTTCTTTGTATCCTGGAAGCTAGCAATATAACTACTATATACTGGTGTGTGCCCTAAGAGCTAGTAATATAAGCACTATACTTGGTTTGTGTCCTTGGAGCCAAGTTATATTAGCACTATACTTGGTTTGTGTCCTTGGAGCCAGTGATATAAGCACTATACTTGGTTTGTGTCCTTGGAGCCAGTGATATAAGCACTATACTTTGTTTGTGTCCTTGGAGATAGCGATGTAAGCACTATATTGTGTATCCTAGATGGTAGTGATATAAAAACTATACCCTTGTTTGTGTCCTAGCAACTAGTGATATAAGCACTAGACCCCTATTGAGCCTCGGAACCTAGCTATGCTAGCAGTGAACACTTGCCTGTACCATAGGACATGTTTAATGTAGTGATACTAATATATTGTATGCAGGTTGTATGTCAAGAAGTGCCTGGGTTGCTCTGAACGTATCAACCCCGAGGAGCTAGTGATGAGAGCACTGGACAGTGTTTTCCACCTGAGATGTTTCGTGTGCGTGGTATGCGGGGCTCGCCTGCAGAAGGGAGACCAGTTCGTCATCAAGCAAGGTCAACTGTTCTGCAGGCCGGACTACGAAAAGGAGGTGGAGATGCTGCAGGGGTACGCCCAAGGTAGACACATGTTGCATGTTGCGGAGTTCATCCAGCGGGTATAATCCTCAGGTAGACACATGTTGCATGTTGCGGAGTTCATCCAGGGGGTATAATCCTCAAGTTAATATTACTGTCCCTCTGGTAGAAATAACAAAGCTTCTCTTGAAGATTCGTCGTTGACATCCGACTCGGTAGGTTAAACATTTGTCGATAAGAAGTTATAATGGCTTTATATACACTAGATATAAACCTAATTGGTTTCAAGAAATTTGAATGAATGTAACAGTTTAACTATGCTAATAACCGGCCCCGTGGTATAGTGACCGGTGGACCTGGCTACAACATTAGGGGCCCTGGGTTCGTTTCCCAGCTGGTACCTCAGATATTTTCCCCCGAAAAGGGAACTACCCCAACGGTCATCAGG
Source organism: Timema douglasi (assembly GCA_901482245.1). Classification (NCBI taxonomy): domain Eukaryota; kingdom Metazoa; phylum Arthropoda; class Insecta; order Phasmatodea; family Timematidae; genus Timema; species Timema douglasi. The sequence continues at coordinate 19,662 of CABEEJ010004869.1, forward strand.
GTTTGGTTAGTTAGGCTTAAGTTAGGTTTAAGTGTTTCAACTGGTTCCACACCCTCATACACACATCACCATCATATCATCTCTTCTCGTCTCATCGGGATATGGAAATAGCCTCCACGGAAAGATGTGCATATGATTAATATATTCGGGAGTCCCCCGGGCAAAGGTACAAACAATATTGCTCTAAGTTATCAGAAAAGGGTTATGGAAAATCTTTTACTAGTGTGTTCCATTGGATTTAAAAGTTTGTATGAATGCGTTTATTTTATTAGGTGTTCTGTCTTTCAAAAGGAGCATCGCCCGGTCCTAATAAAGTCCTTCCGCATTTACTATTAGTGTCTTTTTTTTATATATGATGAAACTTCATCTTTTTCCCTTGTTTGAGGTAATCCACTACTCGTCATCTTTTTGGTACCATTCTTCTTTGACTTTTCCTCATACGATATCACTCAATAGGCCGCTTCTTACCAGAATAAGATATAATCCAGCTGGTTTTGTTAATAAAATCATCTGAATTAAAGATTAAATCTGTTATTTATTAATAGAATCAACAAATAGTCAGTAATACCATTTATTTCAAAATTATATGTAAAAATTATTTTCGAGATAAATGTTGCTTTTAAGTTAAGTCAACACACATGATATATATGGTTATAATTTGATTTGCACACTAAAGAATAATTATTAGTTTCACAATTGATTGGCAGACAGAAGGGCTTAGAACTAATTACGGGTGGAGATAGTCCTGAATCTTGAAGCACTCCAGATTGTGTCAAGCGCACTCATATGTTATCGGTATTTACAGAGTTACAGTATGAAGACACATTAAAGAGTGCCGCTATCTGGGGATCATATTATTTATACTAGAGAAGTAAATTATTATTATTATTATTATTATTATTAGCACCGCGTCTTACTACCCGTTCGGTTATACGCACTTACGCTAATGTGTAATGGTAGGTTGATTGTGAGATGAAATGAAGGACCTATAGTTTAACGTGGAATCCGAACCACGGTGGAGGATTGGCATTCCTCACATTCACAAGATGTCTTGTCAGAGGTGAAAGAAGGGTTTAGTATTCAGATAAATCTGTGCCGGGACCGAAGATTGAACCCCGGACCCCCAGCATAGAAGTCTGACACCTTACCCCTAGACCACCAGGTCACCTAGAGAAGTAAAGAATCTTATCAATTTGTTCGAGGTTACAAAAGAGAAGCTTATAATAAATTATTTAAATTATCATTGTTACCATAGTATATTTGTTAATATGTTTGTAACAACTCTTACTAATCTTCTGGGCTATCAATTTGTGTTGAAGAAGAGTTAAAAGTAGTTAGGTAAAAATAGCCCTCAATCTACTCGGTCGGGATTCGAAGTCCAACATTCACTCAAGAGCATAACGTTTAGTCTTCTGACCATCTACACTTGTTTTCTTATTAGTATGATTACATTCTGTGCAAGGCACTTTAATCTAAATTGGCAGTCATTTTGTGTCAAAGTTAATGGGTCAGATCATTTTAAAGATACTTAAATTACAGTCCTGGGATGTACTATATTTAATGTTCTAATAATATAATAAACGAGTAGTAATATTATAAAATGCCAAAGTGTGTTTATAAACTTTAATATCATACAGAATGTGTCAATTTTTTATAGCTAGTATCAACAGTGATTGAAAAAGCCCCCGCGTTGGTTCTTATAAGTTCAATTTCCGGTTAACATTGAGTGAACTTGTTTGAATTTAACAAAATACAGTAAACTAATTTTTAGCTCAGAACGTTTTGCGTATGAACGTGAACGACTTTTTGTCATCCATTTAAATAAGTTCCTACTTTTTGAAACATTTTATTTTTTTAATCGTTACTTTATTTTCACCTCTTCGGTGGCCGCATGGTCTAAGGCACTAATCTTACAGTATACTAGACCAACGATGATGGGGAAATCAAAGTTAAAGCCTCGGCAGTGTGTACTGAGAATGATTTTTACAAAATGGTTTTCCACTATCTCTCCCGCAAATGTGGGCATATTTTATCTAAACATTACCTCCATAATCTCTAAAAATGTTGGTGAACTGGCCGTCTAGGGGTAAGGTGTCAGACTTCTGTGCTGGGGGTGCGGGGTTCAATCCTCGGTCCCGGCACAGATTTATCTGATTACCAAACCCTTCCTTCACCTCTGACAAGACATCTTGTGAATGTGGGGAATGCCAGGCCTCCACCGTGGTTCGGATTCCACGTTAAACTGTAGGTCCTCCATTTCATCTCACAATCACCCTACCATTACACATTAGCGTAAGTGCGTATAACCCGAACGGGTAGTAAGACGCGGTGCTAATAATAATAATAATAATAATAATAATAATAATAATAATCTAAAACTATTAACGCAATTAGTACATAAGAGTACAACCCTAACGAGTAGTAAGACGTGGTGCTAAAAATAATGTGTTTAGTTAAATTCAAACAAAATTTATTTTGATATATGATACATATACGCACAAAATACTAGGGCCTAAATTTAATTTTACCACTAAATGGATAAATAATTAGCTAAAAAAAAGGAACTAAGGAAATGTACCGGTAATTTTTAGATAAACTTGAACTAGTTTAGTTCATTTTAATTAAAGAGAACTTGAAATTAAAGTTAATATTTAGAAACATTATATCTAAACTAACTCCCAATTTTTAGAAACTTTTCTACCATTGAGTATGAATATATTAAAAATAATACTAGTGATATACCGTATACTAGGATTTACAGATTGTGTGTTGATATCTATTGAAATTTCACTTTAAAATTATACTCTTATATTCAGTGGTGGTTCGTAGCTAAAATTAGTGGGGGTGCTGCTAACACGGGAAGCAAAACAGTGCATTTTTTACTTCACAGCTGCAAAGCCAACTTTTCCGTTGGTACCATTCAGAATTAAAGCTACGAATATATTTCTTGTTGTTACTTTTGCCTGGCTGATATATTAGAATATCAGGTGTTGAACGAACTCTTTTCTTAACTGTAACTTTCTCATGGAGAGATAGTTGTGAAAACTTAAGCTGTTGAAGTTCACTTACAGTCACAGAACTTATTTCTTGGGGATGCAAGGCCATGGTTAAAGTTTTCTGTTAAAATACAAGAACCGAAAAGAAAAAAAGAAGAATCAAATAGAATAGCTGAAGCAGAATAATAATCTAATTCTATTCTATTCTACACTTTATCACATTCAAGAATATTGTACACGGTTTTTAAGCACAACACACGCTGAGTAAAAAAAAATCTTTCCACCATCACACCAGAGCTGGCATTGCAAGAGCAACTGCTCTCTGCCTGGCAGTCCCGCCTTTCTCTCCACACCCCTCCTATGTGCGCATGCGCACAACAGTCAAACACCACGTTTCTGGCACTGTGAAGCGCACAGTTCCATACAAAGATTTTTGTATCTTTTTCATAAACTGGGAGATGGTTACTGAAGTACTGACATTAAGCTTAAGGAATATATATTGTACTACAAAAATAAAGAAAGAATTAAAGAAAAATTGACTCATTATATTAAATGTTATACGATAATATCAAGTGGAAAATAGGGGGTGCTGCAGTTCCGCAGTGCCTAGACACGTGCCGCCACGGCTTATTTTGTATGCTTGACAGCATAACAGACCTTCCGAGTCGCAGATGGTTGGGATATCTGGTAACTCACGACACTATTGGTCGCTCATACTGTATGTAGCTGACGAATCCTACAAGTCCATAATATACTCAATCTGGAACTATGAAGGAAGAGTGACCCTTAGTACGGGACGAATCCTGGACCGTTCAGTGGTAGAGCATTGGTTCGCTAAGCCAAAGGTTCTGGATTCGATTCCCATGCACAGGTGTCATTTTTTAACAAATTTAAATTAAGTATACTTAAAGGTTGATACTTTTATTTTTTAAACTATCTTACCTGACAAGTTTCTTCTTTTCATAGATAACATTTTAATAATCAGGGTCCGTATTTTGATTAAATGCCATTTTTTGTGTGTGTACATTACAGGTAATGCTCATGTGTAGATAAGCTCCATTTATGATCGTTTGGCTGTAGAAATGTATATTTTATAGGGAATTTATAGTTATTTTTGGTCATTTTTGAATTTGTCTTACGTCAAATCATTGTTAGGTACAATTATAAATATATGTTGTAATATATATAATATTATCGATGTTTTTTAAATGTGTAAATAGTCAAACACAATATTTTTAATTATGGATTAAATAGCCAATCTATTGTATCTATTAGCTACGGCTATGGCCGCATCTAGATATCACATTCTTTAACCAAACAGTTGTCGGTCTGAGACTATAATATAGGTTTTTAATAGCAATTTAGGAGACCTGGTGGTCTAGGGGTAAGGTGTCAGACTTCTATGCTGGTGGCCGGGGTTCAATCCTCGGTCCCGGCACAGATTTATTTGATTACCAAACCCTTCCTTCACCTCTGACAAGACATCTTGTGAATGTGAGGAATGCCAGGTCTCCACCGTGGTTCGGATTCCACGTTAAACTGTAGGTCCTTCATTTCATCTCACAATCACCCTACCATTACACATTAGCGTAAGTGCGTATAACCCGAACGGTTAGTAAGACGCGGTGCTAATAATAATAATAATAGCAATTTGCATACGATCCACTCGCATGATTGAAAAAATCAATAGGCCCGTTAATGGCTCGTCTACAAACAGTCGTACCCGCTGGTCCGACTTGCCCTCGTAATATTGTTTGTCTAAAATAGCACACGCAAGCGAAATCGTGTCTAGGAATTGTCGGATCCTCTTGTCTGAAGAAAGCGGAGCATTATCCATCTCTTACGTTTAGACCTAAATTTATTATTGTATTTAAAAAAAAAGAAGAACATTGCTAAAAGATGTAATGTTGATTCAAAATGTAGCCCCTAGGTACTTATATACATGCTAGGAATCAGGATAAATATGTAAATAAATAAATGTATGGTATTAAGAAGATTGAATTTCGACAGTTTGGCTTATCGCGAGAGTAGCGCCTTAAACCATGTGGCCACTGGAGTGGGTCCAATCTATGTTATTTAGATTCTTACATCAAGAGTGTATGTCATTATTTCAACCGGTGAAACTCTGAACAATAAAATTAATCTTTGCTTGCGTTCAGTCAATCAGAAACAAATATAGGTGCACTACTGTAGTCAACTAAAACAATTAGTTATTGGTTCGATGGTAAAATCTCGTGGACATATATAAGATATTGCATTTTAAATTATTTAATATTATTATTATTATTATTATTATTATTAGCACCGCGTCTTACTACCCGTTCGGGTTGTACGCACTTACGCTAATGTGTAATGGTAGGGTGATTGTGAGATGAAATGGAGGACCTACAGTTTAACGTGGAATCCGAACCACGGTGGAGGCCTGGCATTCCTCACATTCACAAGATGTCTTGTCAGAGGTGAAGGAAGGGTTTGGTAATCAGATAAATCTTTGCCGGGACCGAGGATTGAACCCCGGCCGCCAGCATAGAAGTCTGACACCTTACCCCTAGACCACCAGGTCACCCAAAATTATTTAATAATAGCTATGATTTAATAACTTTCTCGTGTACTATTTTGGCTCTATTTTATATTTCGTCATAATCTTTAATATGACTTTGATGATGGAGTCATATTAGATCAGGTCTATCAACATGTTAATGTAAACGGTCCTTATTTAAGAAAAACACAAACACGACACTTCTTGCGGGTCCGCTTTACGACTGCGCGTCTTAAAAGTGGATGTGATTATAGATAAGGACGAGTCATCCACAAGTGATAAGCCATTGAAACTAAGGAATGAAAAGGTTTCAGCGTAATGTCAATTGGTACTAAGGCAGATACAGTACATTAGATCAAACGATCATTCAAATCCAGACTATTCGAATTTCCAACAAACCGAACCAACTCGACCAGCATGTTAGCCCATCTTTACTCACTAAGTAAATATTTTGTGTTCATTATTCCTGTCCGTTCCTTTTAAATTAATAAACATAATAATAATAATATTTAGCACCGCGTCTTACTACCCGTTCGGGTTATACGCTTTAAGTACTAATTACGCTAATTGATTAGGAATTGGGAAGGTTAAATTAGAGGTAGTTAACCCGCATTTGCTTGGAGGGAGAATGGAAAGCAATTTAGGAAAAACCACCTCCAGTTCACCCGACCGAGATTCGAACCTCGATCTACCCATCCTCAGCAGTCGAGCTCAACACAATTAATAAACAAATGTGTTCATTTTTCATATTATATCTGTTTTAAAAGTTTATTTTAGATTTTATTATTACTATAACATTGGTCTATTAATGCCTTTCCGTACATGAGAATGTTGTTTTTTCATAATTCAACCATCCTAATTTTCAATTTTCCACACAACCTTTATCCAGAATTAATTCGGAAAGCTATAAATCTACTATTTAGTACAATTTTCATAGTAAGAGGCTTTTATAAGATACAAATATACATTTTTTGTGACAAATATTGGTAAAATTGCACAATATAGCTAGAGTTATTTTATAGGTATTTAAAAAATTAGATAAAAAATGACAGTTGTTGATCATATGACTTGACAAAAGAATACTTGAAGTAGATCTATTAAATGTTCGTCTGACCGTTAAGACCCTTCATATAGAAATTAAACTGTAACTGCAAGTCGATGTCCATAATTAGCGCAATATGAGAGTTGAGTTGATAAAGTATTTTCATTGCACAGATGATATATTTTACTCTCATTTTATGAAGTTCGTGATTAATTAAATAGTATATATATTTATTTTTGTTTTTTGTTCACAACTTTGATTTTCTTCTTTTTCTTTTTTGTATTTGAAGTTTAAAAAAAAAGAATATTTAGTATCATTCCATTTTACTTTTACATCCATTACTGTTTCCAGTCTATGACCTGGGTCACTTTTTTTTTATTAAAGCCATGTATTTTCCACTACCGGTTTGCTAAGCCTGTCATATGCCTTATGATCTATCTTAGGACAAGCACAGGCACGACATCCAGTTCCCAATCGTTAATTTATTGCTGTGAAAGGATAAACCCATATTTTTTCATCAATGATAAATTTTCGGCCGTGTTGGATTTGAGCTCAGGACTCTTAGCTCAGTAGACAGACACGATACTGACTGAGTTAAGGTGTCGAACTAGTATCGTTGTATTGTTCACGAACTAAACCATGTTTAGATCGTCAAAATCCGGGCCCTGAGAGTGAGTAACTTGTATATCTTTCAAAGTTTCAAGTTGTGCTCCTCAGGTGAATTCTCCTGTGATGACCTCGTGCCGGCGGCTAGGACGCAAGACGGTCGTCGCGGTCCTAAGAGGCCGCGGACCATACTCACCACACAGCAGAGGCGAGCCTTCAAGGCGTCCTTCGAGGTCAGCCCGAAACCGTGCCGCAAGGTCAGGGAAGCGCTGGGCAAGGAGACAGGACTCAGCGTCAGGATAGTCCAGGTGAGAACGTGCTGACTACCTAGACAGGGGTTTAACAAACTTTTGGGGCAAATAGTGAGTGATCTTAAACTGGTTGTTGAAAAGTTATTGAACTGCAAGTTCAAAATCAGTAAGAATAAATTTTTAATTGAATTTGCATTTTCTGGAAGATTTATTATTGTTATTATTATTGTCATCATCTTTTTTTTTATTTAGCACCGCGTCTTATTACCCATTCGAGTTATACGCTTTAGGTACTAATTACTCTAATGGATTAGGAATTGGGAAGGTTGAATTAGAGGAAGTGAACCCGCATTTGCGCGGAGGGAGAGTGGAAAACCATTTAGGAAAAACCATCCCAGTTCACCCGACCGAGATTCGAACCTCGATCTCCCCGTCTTCAGCAGTCGAGCAGCTCAACACGACTAACGCGTTAGCCAACTACGCCACCGAGGCGGGTTATTGTCACTATCACCGCGTCTTTCTACCCGTTCGGGCTATACGCACTTACGCTAATGTGTAACGGTAGGGTGATTGTGAGATTAAATGGAGGACCTACAGTTTACCATGGGATCCGAACCACGGTGGAGGCCTGGCATTCCCCACATTCACAAGTTGTGATTAATACACATCTTGTCAGAGGTGAAGGAAGGGTTTGGCAATAAGATAAATCTGTGCTTGGACCGAGGATTGAAACCCGGACCCTCAGCACAGAAGTACGACACCTTACCCCTAGACCACCAGGTCACCTCCGGAAGAGTTGTTCGTCTTGACTCTTAAGGGGGGATTTTTTTTTAACATCGCGTCTTACTATCCGTTCGGGTTATACGCTTCTGTACTAATTAAGCTAGTGGTTTTAGTAAGGTTATATTAAGAGGAAGTGTATCTGCATTCATGTGGAGGGAGGGTGAAAAAAATATTTTGGAAAAAACTCAGTACACCCGACCGATATTCTTACCTCGATCTCCCTATCATCGGCAGTCTAGTCTACTGCGAGAGTAGCGCTTTAGGCCATGTGGCCAATAAAGATGGTGGTTAAGAGCCCGTCTCACCCCGCGGTTAGCGCGTAGCTTAGGTAGGTAATACAGCTAGAACCAGAGTAACAAAGCGATGTGTTAGTTGCATTCTACTTTATACAACTGAGAAAGTCTTATCGATGAAAAAAGCACTACCATATTTTAAAGAGTTCAAAAAAAATTGAAGAATAAATATTTCAAATTTAAAAGATTAATATAACGATCCCAATTTCGTAATTTTCAAATGAATCGTGTAAAAAACCTGAATTTAGATGATTCTTTGGTCTTGGCGTAATCTTATCCTATGTCTAACTTTAGGGCCACCCTTAGCATGCATAGTCTCTGGGAAAGTTTCTTTTGCGTAGCCCCCAGGTATCTGCCTCATACCCTCCACCAAGATAAAATTATTATAAGACTTAATTTTGGTTCAATTTTATTACAGTAGGTCCCACTTATACCAATTTTCAGCAGTATGAGGTATCAGGAAATGCATTTAAAAAGGTAAATATACGTATCAGTAAAGCTATAAACCTTGTTTTTATACGAATAAGGGTTGATTTCTCTTCAACCCCTTGTTCGATTTTATTCTCCAACGAACTTAATCTGTTTATAACAGATGTTAACAAATAACTACGCCAAATTTGAATTAATAGGTTAATACGTTCCAAAGTTATCGTGAGACATATTCAGCACACACAGACAATTGCAAATCGGTAGAGTTAAAAGATGGTTTGATTCTATTTATTTTTACACTCTGACAATATTTGATAGATTACCTATAGTATTAAGTCGTTAGTACCCCTTGTGTGGAAAATACTAACTAACCAAATTTAAGATGGGATGGAACGGTATGCGATAAAAGGCCAGTGCTTTTGAAATTTTTATGTCAAACTTTTTTTTGGCCAAAATAAATAAAATATTGCTCCAGTACAAACTGACTAATTTTCTTCACGTGTTGATATCAACAGTTCTCGAATATATGTCATGAGCATGGTGGCTTTATCTAACAAACTTTTTAAATGTAGAGGAAAAGTTGTCATTAAATTCCAAGACATCCTTGAAAGATATTTTAGAAATTTCAAGGTTACCATGTGAAGAAAATTAAATTCTATTATTACACTTTGGCCTTTTCTCACGTACCCTTCAATCCCACCCTGATAAAGCTGAACGATGTGTCAACTCAAAGCAACTTTTAACGTCAGTTATAAAAAACGGAATAATCATAAGGCCACTTATAACTGAGGAAAAGTACATTTGAATATTTAGAGGCTACAAATAGATATAAAGATATATTCAAATTTAAAAGGGGTTTATTAAAAAGGGCTCAAGAGAATCCCTTGATGGATAACATTGTAAAGTAAAGTCACTTGCATCATAAAATATGTTTAAGATAACCTAAAACTCAGCGCTAATTTAATATGAGCAGCTATACTTGTGCAACTCTGAACAAAATGGGTTTCACAGTAAAGGGAAAATTGCAAGTCGCACTCTCTGGGACTGGCTTCATTTTAATAGTGCACCATCATCATCATCATCATCATCATCATAATCATCATTGGTGACCTGGCGGTCTAGCGGTAAGGTGTCAGACTTCTATGCTGGCGGCCAGGGTTCAATCCTCGATCCCGGCATAGATTTATCTGATTACCAAACCCTTCCTTCACCTCTGACAAGACATCTTGTGAATGTGAGGAATGCCAGGCCTCCACACGTGGTTAGGATTCCACGTTAAACTGTAGGTCCTTCAATTCATCTCACAATCACCCTACCACTACACATGAGCGTAAGTGCGTACAACCCGAACGGGTAGTAAGACGCGGTGCTAATAATAATAATAATAATAATAATAATAATAATAATTCACTACATTAAGAATACCCTTCAGGACAATTTAAAACCCGGTCTCGCCGTATGGAAAGCACTTATCTTAGTCTAAGATAAGAATTGAGACCAAGTGAAACCTTTTAACCATATTTTAAAAATACAACCTTGAATTATATAAAAATAAAAATCAACTAAACTGATACGTTGTTAAAGAAATCTTGTGGAATCGAAATGATATTTTAGTTCAAATATCATATTCGGCAATTTTGAAAAACTATACCTGGACACGGAATCGAACCCGGGAGCCTTGACTCAGAGCACCAATGCTCTACTGCTAAACTATCTAGACCTATTGAACTGTCATTTGTACCAACGCCACCAGCAGTGTAAATATATTCCTGAGTTGCCGGCGGCGTTGGTACCAATGTCAGCTCAATAGGCAGCCAAATATTTCCACACATCCATAACAGACTCTGCCTTAAGCTATGAATGAATAATGAACCTGGCTGTTATTTTGACTCGTACCGGTGAGCACACGTTCTGAGTGTCAAGATAATTTATTCTGGTTTGTTGGTGATATGGAGGTCAGGTTTCGAATCTTGACCAAGTGTGCTAAAGTTATTTTCCCCTAAACGTTTTACAGCTTTCACTCCACGTAAATGTGGGTACATTTATTTTAAAATGGTTCTTCGACTATCCCTACCCTTAAATGTAATAAATATATGTGCGTACAGCCCAAACGGGCAAGAGATACTATGGAGGATAATTTTTAAACTGGAAAAATAACCCCAAACTAGTGTATATGTTTCATTTATGCGCAGATAACTAATCGCTAATGAGATCGAAACAATCTGGATAGAGAGAGGGAAAAAAAAATCAAACACAGAACAACACCAATCAAGTGTTTAATGGTGTCATTGAAAATGTTTGACAATTCCTACACTTGACGAAGTATTAAAAAAACAGAGCAACTACTACTAGCTATCCAAATGAAAAACCTCCACCCCGCCAATTCGCATCAACGCTTAACCAAACAAGTGCGAACAAAGTGGACCAACCTATTAGGACAAGTTGAATAGTGCGCAACAATGCAGTTCTACCACGGAGAGCAATAACAACCCCCTTTCCCTCTTCCTCACCAATGCCTAGCCGTCTAAACAGGCACCATTTTTTTAGGGGTAGGTTTTTTTTTTTTACAATATAGTTCTCTTCTTTTTGAATTACAAATACAGCCACCGATGTGAATATTTACCTAAATTGATTGCACAGTTGTTTGGGATTTCAAACATGTTTTGTAGCTTGTTTATACACAGTTCATAATCAACCCCCTAACACCACCACCACCCTTACACACCTTCCAAACAGTCCGTCCGTTCACACACAACCCCTTTTTACCGACTACAGTACGTATGTGTATGTATGTTGTGTATTTTCCTGTTGTGCAGTTTGACAGCAAACATCCCGAACACCCACCTCTTCCCCCCCCCC
>CABEEJ010004869.1:32379-57598 GCA_901482245.1 Timema douglasi
TAATCAATTTATTATTAAAGTAGTTTCTAATCTGCACTCTTTAAAATATTTGAGTAATTAGATACGGAACTCCCCCCCTCCCCCCCCCCATTTATAATGCACAACCAGAGTGATTCTTTTAAAAAGTTCGTATCCTCCTCGAACCTAAATTTCGAAATAAAGGGTTGTACATCGTTTAAAGAAATTGACAAACAAGGATATTTGAAAATCAACAAGTACAATAAAAGTCTGTTCATAATTGGCTAAAGAATCGGAAAAAAAAAATCCAACATATTCTGACCAACCCCAGTACAAATATAGCTCCCCATTAGTTCAATTATACGTTGCTATTTTGTTCCTGTGACCTATATAGCTAAATCGGTCAAGTAACATTTTGAATAACAAATAGTTGTAATGCTTGGAACTCATGAAATAGAACTAAGCATATATTATACAGTTAAAGGAAGTAAAGGAATAGTTTCTACAAAAAAGTAGAACTATAAAAACAAAGGTTTTATTTGAGATTAAATAGTTTGAAGATATATTTAAGATTAGTAAGAACTTAAAGAAATAATTAACAGATTTTAAACTCACTTGTTGGCCGCATGGTCTAATGCGCTACTCTCACAGATGACTAGATTGCCAACGACGGGGAGATCTAGGTTAGAATCTCCGTCGGGTGTGTTGAGGGTGGTTTTTAGCAAAATTGTTTTTACACTAGCCCTCCACGCAAATGCGCGTACACTTCCTATAAATATAACCTCCCTAATGTCTAGAACCATTGGCGGGATTAGTAGATGGTCGTATAGTTCGTACGGCTAGTTAGATGCAGAGCTTAGAAAAAACAATTTTAGCCAAACTTTATTATAAAACGGAATTATTATTGAGATATTTGTGCCGCAATACGGCGCCATTTATGTTGATACGGGATTTATTGTGACCGAGCCCTATGATTGAGCACGATTTATAATTATATCTGGGTTTTATGATAATGACGCGTACATGCCTTACTACGCTGTTATCACGCGGTGATGTGATACTTATAATTATGCAATGAACAAGGCTTTTGATGTTGCACACGATTTATTTAAATGAGTACACCTTCGGTACTGAAGATATTATATAAAATGACACAGTTTTTGCTAAGTTAAGTATTGTTTTTGTATGATATTACACGTTCCGCGTTCTGAGTACTGTGTGCTGTGTAGATTTATGTTACTACTACTTTTATTACAATATTACTCTTATCACCGGCACTGTGGATTCATACGCACAAACTGCTTATATATAACCTACCCCTTGCTTCTTGGACCCCTTGTTAACAGTCTTAAAACTAACTAAATAGAAAAGTTCCTGGAAGCCTGATGTTTTGAAGGCTAGCTTCCTATTGGGAAGAGTGAAACAGCATGTCACATGACTTTTCTAATACAACGGAGTTGATCTTTTAAAGAAGAAAAAGTTTTAAAACTTAGTGTTTTGAAATTATTTCTAAAAGCGCGTGATTCTCCGTGGATAAAGTATTAAAAGGATATTTTAATAGAGTTTTTTTTTAAATACACTCTACCCATGACTTTTTGAATTTATTAAAGGGGTCCAAAACAATATCATTACAATTTTTAAGACATTAAGAAATAGTTTTTAGATTATCATTTTGTTTTTGTGACCCATTTTTACTCATTCATAGGTTGAGGACACACGAGCGTATACTGTAAGTGTGATGCAGCTCTCATCGTGACGTGTAATGCATAATCTTTATTATTATTATTATTATTAGTACCGCGTCTTACTACCCGTTCGGGTTATACGCACTTACGCTCATGTGTAATAGTAGGGTGATTGTGAGATGAAATGGAGGACCTACAGTTTAACGTGGAATCTGAACCACGGTGGAGGCCAGGCATTCCACACATTCACAAGCTGTGATTAATACACGTCTTGTCAGAGGTGCAGGAAGGGTTTTGTGATCAGATAAATCTGTGCCGGGACCTAGGATTGAAGCCTGGACCCTACAGAGGTCTGACACCTTACCCCTAGATCGTCAGGTCACCAGAGGCTGCAGAATCGTTAGGGTTTATAATAGGCCTCATGGCATAGTGGTTTGAGCCCCTGGCTGTTGACTTGGAGGTCCCGGAATCAATTCTCGGATGGTGCTGGGGGATTTTTCTCGAAAGGGGAATAATTTCCATTGTCACCAGGTTTTTGTTAATTAGGTTAAGATCTTCATTGTTTTCACCCCATCATATTCACTACCATTACAACGGGACATGGAAAGAACCTCCACTGAAAGGATGTACGATTAGTACATTCAGGCGTCCCCTGGACAGCGGTACATTAGTACTGACTAATCTTGGCACGATCTGAGCTACAGATTGATGTAGCTCATATGCTCCATTATTAGTATTATTATTATTATTAATTATATTTTATATGGAACCCACACACACACACAATTTCTGTGCGCATATTTTCAAATGTCAAACTTCTTTAAAGAATCTTATTTATTATATTTGTTGGCCAAACATTTCTACTAACCATTACAATTTTCTGGACAAGATTATAATGTTTCTACTAAGAACCCTTCATTATAAAAGTAACGGTACAAAATAAGCCGATATTTTTTTAACGTATAGTGAAATAAAGGAGGTAGAACTTTTGTGTCATTACTATGTCATTGGATCAACTATTGATGAGCTAAACTATATTATGAGCTATAGTACTTAACAATTTGACATAAGTTTCTAAAACTCACTTACTTACTTACTTTATGGCATTAGGAACTCCAAAGTTCATTGCCACATATACAAATTTACGCCACTTATCTTTATCTCGGACTAGTTTTATCCAGTCCATCTCATTACACCATATCCCTAACTTAAGCTAGTTCTACCCTGTACACCTCAACAACCTATCCCTATTTTGAGCTCGTTCTAACCAGTACACCTTATTACACCCTATCTTGGTCTAGTTCTATCCTGTCCACCTCATTACACTCTATCTCTTTCAGGTACATTCTAATGGTATCCTCCCAACTGAATCTAGGTCTTCCCAATGGTATTTTCGTCTCTTTCCATTGGGTTTATCGGTCAGTAGTCTAAACAAGGTCCTATATTCTCCCAATCGCTCCTTAATGTCCTCCCCACAGTAATCTACGAGACTTGATTACTCTAACAATGTCTTGTGAGTAGTACAGGGTATTTAACTAAACCCTATATGCCCTCCTCCGTTCTCCAGTTTCCTCTTCCCTTTTTGGACCAAATATCTTCCTAAGCATGTCAAGCCATGGGGTCTGTAGATGACTTGTTGGTTGATATTATCGATGCTAAAGTAATAATAGGCAACCAATAACTTACTATTGTAAAGTGATATCAGCATTCAAATATTCACCACCTTATCTCAGTTGAAAGCGCATCTGTAGGTTAAGTTGAAGCTATGCGGATTTGATTCCTGGCATGGTAGATTTTTTTTTAAATATAATTTGTGAATTGCGGGCTTTCTCCATTCCCAATAATAAATTAATGACCGGGATAAGGGTGATCCTACAGAGGGTGTTGGAAGTAACATGTGGTCCTCCTTGAGCAACGATAGCAGATTTAAACAACCATACTTTAATAAAGGTTGAAACTCTTTAATCCGGCATTCTGTGGTCCAGAACGTTTAGAATCTGCCACCATTAGTTTTAGGGATGGCCACCAGGGCGGATATTATCAATACAAAGGCACCAAAGTTGTTTACAACTTCAGCCGAGTGTTTTGGTTATAAATTCTAGTTTTTGGCTTATATTCTGGCTGTATTTCTTGTTTTAAGCTTCATTCTACTTTGTATGACATAGCAATAAGTATGCAATGTGATATAGCAAGCCTAGGGAATAGTAATGAAGGGAAGATGTTTCTTAGGAGTCGAATTCTGCGGTCCGGCACTTGTTACGTTCCAATGAAGCCGGAACAAAAAGAGTTTCCCCCTAACAACAATCATGTTGATATCATATTCATCAATGTTGGTATTTTCTAAAAGTGTTACTTATACCACTTTGTTATTGTACAAATATATAAAAGCCCTTTAGATGAAATAAAATAATTTGATGGACAACCATAACTAACTTACATTGACAAGTTGTTTTTGTTAGTCTCTTACTAAACACTCTATGTTCATATTTACAATAATAACAAAGGCGCATAGAAGGAATCGTTTAGAGGAGGTATACTCACATATGCTTGTATGGAGTGTAGGAAATCATTAAGAGAAAGCTACCCTCTGTGCAGCCGGCCGGGATTTGAACTTGGATATCTCCGTCACCGGCAAACCAAACTAAACTAAATAAGCTTGGTATTTGAAACACGTGTCTGCCGGTGTCCGCAACCAATGTGTTTAAGAAATTAGTTTCTTTCAAACACGTCAACACACACACATTTTCAAGTCATGTCGTATCCGGTTCACATTGCTGAAGTTAAAGTTTTTAATATTTTTTAATATTAATAATAAATTTGAGATTCATACTATTAAATAATAATGCTAGACTAATAATATATTTATTCTCAGGTCTGGTTTCAAAATCAACGAGCAAAAATGAAGAAAATTCAAAAGAAAGCTAGACAAGAAAATAAAAACATTAAAGAGGAAGACATTAGTGATGATAAGTGTGAAAAGACGAAAATAAAGGAAGAAGAACAAAGTAAGTGCTTCCAGCAAAATATTTATTTAAAAAAATTCTTCATTTGCATG
The DNA here is from genome assembly GCA_901482245.1 of Timema douglasi. Classification (NCBI taxonomy): domain Eukaryota; kingdom Metazoa; phylum Arthropoda; class Insecta; order Phasmatodea; family Timematidae; genus Timema; species Timema douglasi. The sequence goes on from CABEEJ010004869.1 coordinate 37,078, forward strand.
TAGTATTTTACCAACTAGGATCTTCATTAAATTATAATATAAGTCTCGGAAACTAATAATATTTAACAAACTAGTTTTTTCTAAGGGAATCGTGCACTATATAAACCGGTCATGGGCCGAATTGAGTTCCAATTGAGGGAATATTACCCTCTCCAAAAAATGCTTCTCCTCCTAGGACATTGAAATATATCTGACTCTCAAAAACTCACTCGGGAATAGGTTTTTCCGGGGTTAAGACTTATGTCACTAGAGCCCCATTTTGAAACTTCCCATTTTAGATTATCCTGCTTTTATGAGGTAATCCCTTACCCTTCCCGCGAAATTTTAGCTTTCCAACATATCTTTAAGTGCATTATCTTTTTATGGACACAAACACACACTTTCTGCTTTATATATTATTATTATTAGCAACGCGTCTTACTACCCGTTCGGGTTATACGCACTTACGCTAGTGTGTAATGGTAGGGTGATTGTGAGATGAAATGGAGGACCTACAGTTTAACGTGGAATCCGAACCACGGTGGAGGCCTGGCATTCCACACACTTACAAGTTGTGATTAATACACGTCTTGTCAGAGGTGAAGGAAGGGTTTGGCGATCAGATAAATCTGTGCCGGGACCGAGGATTGAACCCCGGACGCTCAGCACAGAAGTCTGACGTCTTACCCCATAAACCGCCAGGTCATCCAATTTATATATATTATATATAAATACTGTTTGGAAGTAAGTAACCTATCGGGCTATACATACACATTAATTTTGCTAATGGAATTTGAATGAGGTAAGTAGCATTTTAAAGAAAATGTACAAGCATTTTCGTGGAGGAAAAGTGGTAGCCCCTTAAGGGAAAAGCTTCTGACACCGATGTGGGTGTGTTGGGACTGTTTTTAAAAATAAATTATAAATAACATATATAAATTATGAAATAGTTGGACCCTTTTTATATAATACGTATACATTGAGCTTAATAAACATACATAACCACCTCGGTGGCCGCATGGCCTAAGGCGCTACTTTCTCAGTAGACTAGACTGTCACTGGCCGGCTTTACTGAGTGTGGTTTTCCCAAAATGGGTTTCCACTCTCTCTAGCCAGGAAAATGCGTGTAAGCTTCCTATAAATATGACCTTTCTCAACCTTAAAACTATTAGAGTAATTAGTACATAATCGTATAACTCAAACGAGTAGTAAGATGCGCTGCTAAAAAATAAAAATAAAATAAGCTTAGATGTATTTAACAAACTATAAATTCAGGGATGACCTGGTTGTCTAGGGGTAAGGTGTCTGACTTCTGTGCTGTGGTCCAGGGACAGATTTATCTGACTTACAAACCCTTCCTTCCCCTCTAACAAGACGTGTATTAATCACAACTTGAGAATGTGGGGAATGCCAGGCCTCCAACGTGGTTCGGATCCCACGTTAAATTGTAGGTCCTCCATTTCATCTCACAATCACCCTAACATTACACATTAACGTAAGTGCTTATAACCCGAACGGGTAGTAAGACGCAGTGCTAATAATAATAATCTTAATAATAATAAAGTATATCCGTGCAAAAATGATGCATGGGAAATAATGTTTAAAAACCACTAACACTCTGTGATGTGGCTTAAACAATTTAACTAACCAGACCTCTTAAAGGCAAAAATCATTGATCCAATGGTTCATAAATAATCCGCCAATAATTTTAAATACATATAGAACCTTGGCACAGTAAGATAAAGAGTAAATAAATAAAAACAAGCTGCTACATAAATACGTAATTTGTATGTGTAGTAGCGAATATTTAACAGTTTTGAAAGTATTCAGTAGATCATATTGAAATAAGTACACGTTCATAAAAAATAAATCAAACACTTGTAGTTAATAGGCTAGGAAAATTTAACACATCTAATCTTATTAGTTAAAATAGATTTTAAAGAATATATAATGTAGTTAAATAAAAACACAATTAGAATCCGCTTTGTTGAGAAAAAAGTAAAAAAAAAAGTTTTATGCACGATTAACATTTCTCGTGTAAGCCTACGAAATTAAGTTTATACATTAATATAAAAGGCCCCTGTGTATGCACGTATGTATATAAATATAAAATACTAGCAATCCCGTATGGCGTTGCCCGTGACCAACTGTGGTATAAGAATTATATAGCCCACACTAGCCCTCATAAAAATGGTTTAGAAATACGGTCGATTTCCTACTAAAAAAAAAGGATTCGAGGAGGATGCGTAATATTTGTTACCACAGTTATCTCTGAAACGTAATTTTAAACCAGATTAACAATATTTTCTTAAAAAATTTGTTAAAAATAGCCTAATTAAAAAGCTAACTAAAAATTTAAAAATCTGGCTTCGAGGTGCATTCGGACCCCCTTCCGTCCACCTATGTAAAAAATTTCAGATCTTTGCGTGCCGTAGATTTGGATGGGCATCGCACACAAACACACACATACAAATACTTCCTTTTATTATTATAAATAGATATAGTATCAAATTTAGTTCATCATACAAAATGACCTAACTATTTCAATCAATTTAAATTTAATATGCTTATTTACATTTAAGTGAAACTAAGCATACGAGTTGTACTTTATTAGTTAATTATTTATTAAATGTTATTTTTGATTTACAGCCAAAATAATTGTCTCAAGAGGGTAAGAGGTTATGAAAATATAAAACTATATTTCATTCACATGGAATTCAGACCAACTACTAGTAACCAAGTGTTTGAAGATTATGTTTTATTCATTTTTTTTGTCTTTATTTGGGGTATTTTAGTGTGCACTTTCTGACCCACGTGATTACATTTGAACATGACTTATAAACTAACTTCTACACCTTAGCTCAGTTAGTTATATATCTAGCTAAGGGTCACAAGTTAAAGTTACCAACGTGTCCTAAGAATTTATGATTGGTGTTATTTACTCTTCCTATTTCATAAAGATGGAAGACACGGTATTGCCTCTCTTCTAGAATTAATTTAGAATAAATATCTTGTCTTAATATATTAACCCATTCAGAAAGTGCACGTTTAGTATTTAAAATAAAATAATTATAGAAACGATGCAACAGGTGGTTGCCTAGACAATAATAATATTTAGCACTGCGTCTTACTACCCGTTCGGGTTATAGGCTTTAAGTACTAATTACGCTAATGAAATAGGAATCGGGAAAGGTGAATTAGAGGAAGTGAACCCACATTTGCGTGGAGGGAGAGTGGAAAACCACCCTCAGTTCACCCGACCGAGATTCGAACCTCGATCTCCCCGTCCTCAGCAGTTGAGCTCAACACGGCGGAGTGCGGGCGAGTGCCTAGACAATAATTTATCAAGTTGAAAAGGAAGACTTTAACGGAACCATGGATAAAAAAAAAGTCAACCATAACGGGAATTGCATCTGGTACGCTTAGTTCCGAGGACAGACGTGCTGCTAACATAGCTAAGATGTCGTAGGAGTTAAGGCTGTATTTAAAGTCTAGTCCCGGGTGTCTACCGATACCACAGTAGACAAATAACAAGCCAATAGCTCGCTTCGGTTGCCGCAAGGTCTGACGCGCTACTCATGCAGTAGACTAGAATGCCGACGATAGGGAGATTGAGGTTCCGAATCTCGGTCTGGTGTACTGAGGGTGATTTTTACAAAATGATTCTCCCTTCACGCAAATGTGGGTACACTTCCTCTAAATAAAACCTTCCTAATCCCTAAAACCATTAGCGTAATTAGTAGGCCCATTATAAGCGTATAACCCTAACTGGTACTAAGACACGGTGCTGAACAAGCTATTCATGTTGAATGGGAGATCCTACGACATCAAAGTCTTCACTATATAATATATAAACTATTATGTCAGCGGCAATGTGTGAAATCCAGGCGTTCTAAAAAATGCCTTGGCTTTTCATATAATGCCAGGTTGGTTTTGGCAAAGTATGAAATAAACTAGTTTTTGTTGTTGTATTTCATACTTATTTTCAATTTTTTTTTTTTTTTATTGAAGTCTCGGAATATGTTTTCAATTCTTTTATACAGTTCTATTTAAGTCTAGCACCGTTTTCTTGTAGATTTACTTAATTCCTAGGATTTAAGTTGGTCGGGTTAGGTTATTTTATATTAAGGTTGTAAGGTTAGGTTAGGTTACGTTAGGCTAGCTATTGTTCTCGGTAATATTTAATGACTGTTTATTCTATAAATTTCCAATAAAATTATTAAATACAACAAAACTAATGTATCTCATACTTTCCTTAAACCACTTGGGAATTATATAGAAAGCCTAAGCATTTTATATTATTATTATTATTATTAGCACCACGTCTTACCACCCATTCGGGTTATACGCACTTACGCTAATGTGTAGGCCTAATGGTAGGGTGACTGTGAGATGAAATGAAGGACCTACAGTTTAACGTGGAATCCGAACCACGGTGAAGACCTGGCATTCCCCACATTCACAAGATGTCTATGTCAGAGGTGAAGGAAGGGTTTGATAATCAGATAAATCTGTGTCGGGACCAAGGATTGAACCCCGGCCGCCAGCATAGAAGTCTGACACCTTACCCCTACACCGCCAGGTCACCTAAGCATTTTATAGAATGCCTGGATTACACACATTGCTGTTAACATATACATCCCTAAAGATAATATTATATAGTCCAGTCTCCGGAGTCAACCAATTACCTGATATAGGAATAACAAACCATTTGGATAAAACAGGGGGCATGATAAAATCCGAGTCTCGACTAATCTTAAGTAGGGGATCGTGTAAGGGATTGTCCTATGAATTCAGTATCCATAAGTTTTTAGACACCCTGTAATCTCGACCTTTGCCGCCCTCGCCCTAAATGCCTGAACGTCTAAGGGCGCAATGAAATGGCCAGAAGTAGAAGGCTTCCAGTCCGTGTGGCTTATTAAACAAGGGTCCGACCCAAACACAGCGAAAGATGAGGTTGAAGCTAGTAGGGCCCAAGCCGACCCTTTCAAGGTCTTACCAACTTTATGTAGAGCTCAACCCCCTCCCTCACCCTCCCTCCAGCCTTGATCTCGCTGGGAGGAGAATTCCGGCTGAATTCCTCTGATGCTTCTTTGCAGCTGAGGATAAATCCGGGGGTGGGGTTGGGGGGTGGGGGGTCATTTCGAATACAGACCCTCTCGGTCCTATTGGTGGCATCTTACGAATAGCCCCGGGAGAAAGTATTCGGCGGAACAGTGATTTTGAAACCTTGTAGTTGTCCACATAATTCGAGATAACCCCCCTTTTTTTTTTTTTACATTGACCACCATTGCTGAGTTCTTGGCAAATAACTTGGAATTCTTGAAATGTATAGCTTCATTAAATTTTAGTTTGTGGGTGGGAGGTTGGAGAGAGAAGAGGGTGGAGGAGGGGTATGGGGAGAATAAGGAACATTGCTGATATAGAAGAACAAGTAATTAAAGAAAATAAATTATATATATCTTTTTCTAAACACATGATATTTACATTATTCTGAACAGTAAAAATGAAGCTTTAAGAAGTTTATTAAAAATGCTCTAAAGATATTTAGTAAATTTTGTTTACTTAGGGCCTAATTAATTGAAATAAACCCAATATCGAGTAGACACGTGGACTAAATGTAAGGCTAATATTCACCGGTTTTCTGATGATGGGGCGGTTGAGGTTCAAATCCCCGGTCGTTAAGAGTTTTTTCACCCCATAAATGGCTTTCCACTCTCCTTCTTTGCAATTACGAATAGGATTCCTCAAATTTGTACCTTCCTAATCCTTACTCTATTTGTGTGATTAAAGACGTGCAGCCCGAACGGCTAGTAAGATATACTGGAAAAAATGTAGTAAGCTTAAAAAAAATATGGCCGTGCTCGAACTGTAGATCTAGTTATAAAACTTGTGACCCCTTTGTGGCTTAGAGAAGGGGTTCCCAAGCTTTTCAACTCGAAGGAGCCTTTGAATCGGAAAAAAAAAACCTGCTTGAGCCATTATAAAAATGTATGAACACAAATATTACAAACATTAAATAGCGACAGTTAAATGTTCTAGGAATAACGGTATAAAATAAACGGAAATATCACATGTTCCAGCTGCGCCTTTGGCAAATGTCCTTTAATCAGATTAAGCATTCCTAATTAGTGATGCTACTTTATTTCGTGAAAAACAGATAAAAAAAAATGCTTCGTGGAGTTTGAGATAGCTATGGTGAAGCTCCGTGGAGCAAAGTTTGTAAAATGATGGCGTATAGCGTTAAGGTGTGGATGTAGGGGACGGGATAAAAGGTCAGTGTTTTTGCAGTTTTTAGATCCAAACTTTTTTTTGGTCAAAATAAAACAAGTATTTCTTCTGTACAAATATAGATTTTAATTTTCTTCACATGGTGACCTCAAAAGTTACTCAATATCTGTCAAAGGTGTCCTGGAATTTAATGACAACTTTTTCACTTCATTTAAAAAAGATTGTCATCTAATACCGTTATGCTCATGACGGATATTCAACAAATGTGGATATCACCAAGTGAAGAAAATAAAAAACTGTTTCTATTGAACCAATATCTTATTTATTTTGGCAAAAATAAAATGTTAACAAATTGCACAAAGGTTGACCTTTTCTAGCGTTCCCTACATCCCACCTTAAAGTACCCCATCCTCCGAGTATTGAAGACAGCTAGTTGAGGTGTAGACACTGGGTCTATTCAATCCGAGGCACCATTGAACCAGGTGTGTTACGCGCCTGGGTATTAGAGATGGGTCAACTCATCTATTTTACGAATCTAAATCTTGAATCTAGTCCTGAATCTTAATTTTATCTCCGAATCCCAAATCTTCCCTTAACTTCCAAATTTTGGATTCAGACCTTAATTTTACCTCTAAATCCAGATTCTCGTATATAAATTTTCATTTTACGTCCGGATCCCGAAAATCAAATTAAAATCTTCATTTTACCTTTGTATAGTTAAAGTAACTTGAAAAAGTTATCTTTGATAATGTATAATTAAGATGTTTATTTAGTAAAGTTGTAAGGAAAGGTCATCTTTATAGTATTATATAGCCCGCTTCGGTGGCCATGTGGTTTAACGCGCTACAACTGCTGAATACGGGGAAATTGGGGTTCGATCCCAGTTGGGTGCACTGAGGGTGGTTTTTCCTGAATGGTTTTCTACTCTCCTTCCAAGAAAATGAGGATGCCCTTCCTCTCACTCAAACCTTCCTCATTCCTAACGCATTATCGTAATTAGTATATAAGTGTATTACCCAAATGGGTGGTAAGATACAGTGCTTAATATAAATAAATATATATGTATTTTAAAATAATATAAGCAAAATTAAATCCTTACATCCTTTTAAGAATCCTTCAAGGAAACAATACTAGGCCTACCAACATTGTTTATTTGGCTCCGAGTCTTACCAACGCTCAGATTAAACGTCTATGCGTTTAATTGTATTAATTGAGTACGAATGAGGAAAGTAAAATTTAGAGGAATTATGTCCGCATTTACGTAAAGGGATATTTGAAAGCCATCTAGGGAAAATCAACCTCAAAACACCTAGGCAGGATTCTAACTCCAACCTCCCCGTCCCCTGCAAACCAGGCCAGTGTCACCGAAATATTATTTGTATATGGGGGGAAAAGCAATCGGTAAAAAATGTTTAACTAAAGGGATTTGAGCCCCAAGAAAAAAGAGGAATCAGAGAGCCTTGCCCAGATTTTTTTTCTAAATTGAATGCCCTATAAGATATTTGGAATGGCTCTCGTCTAATATTTTTTTGGAAACTAGACTTGTCTACAATTATTTAAAAGTGTCCTCTCCATAAACCTTTTGAAAATTGGATGAACTTAGAAGCCGCTCTCACTCAAAAAATATTTTTGAAAATTAAATTCCTTTAGAATATTCTTACAGTGGTTCTCCCCCAGAAAATTTTGAAATTGATTGGATCCTAGAAGCTATTTTAAGTGATCCTTGCCTTTAAATTTTTTACAAACCAGGTTATTCTAGAAGTTAATCGAAAGGTATTCTTTCAGAAAATATTTTAAATTTGTATTCCTCTATAAACTATTTATAATAGTCTTCACCTGAAAATTTTGCTCAAAACTAAATACCTCTAATAACTATTTGAACTGGTGTTTCCCTTAGAAAATATTTGAAATTTGGATGCCTCTTAAAACTATTTGGAGTTTGATTTAAGGTCATATTTCATCTACATATTCGAGAATATCAAAGAGGAGTAAAATAAATTTATAAGGAGGGGGTAGCTCTGTCCAGGGGACAAATAACCCACCCTCCCCACTCCACCGGTTACACCGCCACTGAACCAAACTAGACGAGCATGACGTTTAGTTATCATGAGCACCAGTAAATGGTCTAACATAGTGAATTATAATTTGAACACTATCAATTCCTCGACATTTTAAACTTATCTACACTTGATTATTAAAGAAGACAGTATTCACCTGCTAATTGACCTAGTCACGTGGGCAATGATGACTCTGGGAGAGAGATCATTAATAATGTTGAAGTGTCTACAATACCTGTGTTGTGTTCACCACCCTTTAGTACACGGCGGGAGACAACTGTGACGGTTGGGGGGGGGGTTAAAGAATGAGAGGGGGGATGGAAGAGGAGAGTGTAGGTTGGAGGGGGAAGGGGGGCGTTTCCACAGCAACCCCGCCGGAGAATCTTCCCGACGCCCGTCCGCCCGTCCACCCTTCTGATTCCGGGGTTGTGTGACTCGACGCTGCTGGCTTTTTGGCATCCGTTTAGATACTTTAATTAAACTTAGAAATAAAATGTCTTCTTCAATACTTTTATAAAAATAAAATTGTGTCCTACAAATCATTCAATCTTTATAATTACTCCTAGTGGATCGTTGCAGTGATGGCTGCAGGTTACTGCACTATAATATATTATAAAAAATTTCTTGAGACAATATTTATATTATAAGCTCTCACTTGACTTTCTAATTAAAAGTTTACTCTTCAAATGTTTTACTTTAAATATATATTTAGCTTTCGATGTTAGTTTTGAATCAAAACGTATATTTCCCTCTTCACGCCATGCGTTCCCAACACTCCCACCTTAATGGGTAGATGTGAGGATAGATGTTTAAAGTAAATGTACAAGCATTAGCTTGGATAAAGTGTGATAAAACACCGATAGAGTCGAACCTCAGCCTCCCCATCAGCGGTAGTTCAGTTTATTGTGAGGGTGACGCCTTAGAACGTGTGGCCACTGACACGGTTGATATAACTTTAAAAAAAACTGACCTTGAATGAGGTAGTCAAGTAAAGCTAAAATTCATCAGCCGAGATTTTTTAGTTATCTCTTTAATCTATATACAGGATGGACTTTTGTTCTAGTGGAAAGAATTCCTGGGTATTAATCTTGGGGGCCCGGGTTTGATTGCCGGTGGCACCATAGGTATTTTCTCCCAGAAGGGGAAATGTTCCTAAGGTCGGCATGGTCTGGTTTATTAGTTTACCAGCATCACGTAGTCGTCATCATGATATCATCTCATCGGAGTGAAGTAACCGCACCTACATGGTGGCCCAGCCTCAGAAGACGGCTACATATCCGCCACTGTCGGTAGAAGGCCAGGAATGTCTTGTCGACAAATTCTGGTGGCAAACGCTAAATATATATCTGCCACTTGTTAATGTAGATTTATAAGATGATAAAATTCAGGAAATTAAAAATTACCTATAATCATTAATAATATTGGGTCTACTATTAGTAATAAATTCTTAACAAATTATTATTTTTAAATAAATTTAAGATATCATGAAAAAGTATAGTAGCTGCTTTACGAAATTATTACTCCTAAATAATTTTTGAAAAAACAAAAAAAAAACACATGAGATTTGTGGGGTGTATAAAAAAAGTACTTTCATTCTGTAAGTGTGAATGTGGGGAATGCCAGGCCTCCATCGTGGTTCGGATTCCACGTTAAACTGTAGGTCCTTCATTTCATCTCACAATCACCCTACCATCACACATTAGTGTAAGTGCGTAAAACCCGAACGGGTAGTAAGACGCGGTGCTAATAATAATCATAACAATAACATATTTTAACCCTCTTCAACTTCCTCTTTTACCCAACACCTCATATTAAATCTCGGGCCCTGCTTTGACCTATAAGGCTCAGGAGCAGGTCCATCTCCTTACATATCCTTAGTTCGAATACAAGCTAGTATATGTTGGCCATAGTCAATGCTTGAAAAACGTCAGTCTATATTCATCTCTCTCTATAGACATTAGGTTGAGTCACGGTGGGGTCTGCTTGAAAAACGTGTCTATATTCACCTCTCTCTATAGACATTAGGTTGAGTCACGGTGGGGTCGAGAATGTAGACTATCAAATTTCCATGGTTCGGAAACAGGATACGTGCGTGTCACTTGGAGTTCTCCATAAATGCGATAATTGGCGTGAACAACCACACCTTTATTGTTTAAATTTAAAAATGACATCTAGATACGGGATTATAACCCAGGATCATTGGATTAGTATGCCAATGCTCTAACCTCTGAGGTATTTAGGAGTCATACCTTTTCTAAGGTCATAATTGACTCATATTTTAAGGAATAGTCTGTGATGGACGTGCGAAAATCGTTGGCTACAAATATGTGATCAGTTAAGATCACGAGCTATCAGATAAGCAGCCATTATCGACTCGGTAGTTGGCTCCATGCTGCCAATTATACAACGATAAATGTACGAATACACACATTAGGGGTGTGTGAAGGCTGCTTTTTAAATGAGAAGCGAAGCGAAACTTGCGAAGAGAAGTCGATGTCGAAGCTACCTAGGATTTGTGTGTTTACTTAAAGCTACTTTTAATTTTTAAATTAATTATATTTCTAGATCTTGTCAGTAACAAGGACCAGGAAAATTTCCCTATTACCTAAGCACTATATTAATAATTAATGCACACAGGCTTACTGATAAGCTTAGTAAGTTATCAATAAAGTTTTAATTTTTACTTACATTTTGGAGCTTGTAATATTATTTTGCGAACCTTACATATGCATGTCCTTTCATCTGCATTATTCTGATAATAATTATAAATTTAATTCGGTTTTCGTTTCTTACTTTCCGTATCAGCCATTTTGAATATTAAAGAAAATGCGAAGAAGCTATGAAAAACTTGTGTGTCAAAATGCACTTGTAAATTTGTCACAGATAATTCCAAAGAGATGAAATATTAAGAACTAAACATTGGTCGCAAGCTGCGATGATAGCACAACTAAAACGCTTTCTCTGCTTCATACCACTGACCATGGTGTTATTTCTTTATAGGTATTGTTATTTTTTACAAAATTACATTGTATATAGTGAATATATTAATATTTAATTTCCCGCTTTTTATTCATGCTTATGTTGTGGTAGTTAAATTAATAGTCAGCGTTAAAATTCTGTTTAGTAATGGGTTTAAAATGATAAAATATTGAAAAATGTAATATTTAGTAAGATAAAATTAAATAGTTTGATAATTTATCGAAATTTTACCCTTCCTTCGAATTTTTTTGAATATGCGAAAGTTATTGTAGATGCCGAAGTCGAAGCTGAAGGATATTTGACCTTCGACTTTAACTTTGATTTCTCGAAGTCTCGCAAACTATTAACGCATATTATGGTGGATTAAATAGCAAATCTATTATATTTGACAACTACGATTAGGCTTAATAACCGCATTTAAATATCATATTATTTAATTTGAAAAATGACATATTGACACGGGAATTGAACCCAGGAACTTTAGCTTAGTACTTCAGTACTTTACCATTGAGCTATCCAGGAATCTTCCCCGTGCCCAGGGGCTTGTGCTAAATAAATGTAATAAATATGATTAAGGAGAAACAATTCCGTGAAATACTGATTGACTAGCCCAACTCCGTTTTAGGATAAACACAACAAACATAACTTAGAAATAAATTAACCATTTAGTGAAATGCAACCAAACCAAGACGACAGTGATACATTTTCCTCAGTCAGCAAGTATCAAACTACGTACCTTCATATGATAAACCAGACTTCAACGGTGATACATTTAAATCCGTCATCAAGATTCAATCTAGATACCTTTTGATAGTTAGGCAGACGTCAGCAATGAGACATTTTCCTCCCTCATAATATATCAAACTACTTATCCTCAGATGAAAAGCCAGATGTCAATGGTGATACAATTCTATTCCAATTTCAATTCAAATTATATATAATCTAATGAATAGGTAGACGTCAGTATTACATTTTCATCCCTTATTAGGAATAAAACTAGGTACCCTTATATGCGAATCCAGACAACTGGGCGCTGCCATCTGGGTGCCAAAAATAACCCCACTTTTATCTTTTTATAAAATCACTTTTTTGCAATGCATTTTTTCTTTTTAATTAAAAAGTGATGAGTAAAAACAAAAAATTCACTCTTTTTTAATAATATATATTTCAATTAAAATTAAAAAGTGAAGGGTAAAAACTAGCAAAAAAAGTGATAGGTAAACACTAGCTTTATGCAAAGTGATGGGTAAAAAATAGAATTTTGTGCGACATTATATTTTATTTAAATGTTCTTTGTCTTGTATTAATGCATTGCAATATTATGTGCAACACCACGTAAAAACGAAATAATGTCTCTTATTATTATAGTCCCTAACTAGTCTTAAAATTCTAGCATCGACTTCATTAGGTTAGGTTAGAAATAATAATGGGGGATAATAATAAAATATGAAAACTTGTGCATTTTTTATTCTAAAAAAATTGCTTAAGTTAATAAAAAAATAGTTTTATTTTAGAACCCATTTGTCCTGGCTCCCAGTTGTCCTAGACCGCCTTATATGAATAAGCAGATGTTGACAGCAATAAATTTTCCTCCCTAGAAAGGCATTAAACTTTGTATCTTATGATGGGTGGTCAGATATTAACCGTAATAAATTTTCACCTCTCAACAGGAACTAAACAAAGTGTATTTATATAAATAGGCAGACGCTCTATCGACTTAGATAAAGTGTCACATTGATCACAGTGATAGTAGCAGTTTTACACTCTTTAAAAGATTAAACTCTTGATTCTAGGTCCACCCGGAATAACTCCGTTCCTGAACGACAGCTGCAGCGATACAGAGGCTGGTGGCGTCGGGACGTTACCTAGAGTGGTGGATGGCTACCTTCACCAGCACTCTCAGCAGCCAGGGACGGACGAACATCCCCATCACCATTTCGTGCCGATCAAAGAAGAAATTCTCGACAGCGACGAGCAGGTCTTCTATAAGAGCGGGGACAGTTTGCCGACACGACAGGACTTCCTTACAGGTACAGTGGGAAACATCCTGATCAGATATAATATACCGACCAGGTTTCAGGCATAGTTAGTGTGCATGCTTATAAACTGGGAATATTCTCCTTATCCCCTCCTGTCGAATATTGGCACGAATCCTTAAAAACAATCCTCATTTTCTCACAACTATAAAATATACTTCAGCTCAATTTTTGTAGGAATAGACTTTTATAAAATACATTAATATGTTTTGCTTCCAAAATTGATAGCTTTTACTATTTTATCGGTGACCTGGCGGTCTAGGGGTAAGGTGTCAGACTTTTGTGCTGGCGGCCGGGGTTCAATCCTCGGTCGCGGCAAAGATTTATCTGATTACCAAACCTTTCCTTCACCTCTGACAAGACATCTTGTGAATGTGGGGAATGCCAGGCCTCCACCGTGGTTCGGATTTCACGTTAAACTTTAGGTCCTTCATTTCATCTCACAATCACCCTACCATTACACATTAGCTTAAGTGCGTATAACCCGAACGGGTAGTAAGACGTGGTGCTAATAATAATACTATTTTATGTGGTTTTTTTACAGTTATTTATAATATCTATCAAATGCGATGGCTGTATTTTACATGACTTGACGTATAAATAAAAGTTGATAAAGTAACCTTTCTAGCTACCCACTTCCGTGGCCGAACGGTTTAAGACGTCACTCTCATGCTAGAGTGGATTGCTGAAGACGGGGATATCCGGATTCGAATACCAGTCGGGTCTATTAAGGGTGTCTTTTCCCTAAACGGCTTCCTATTCTCCTTCCAGGAAAATGCGTGTGGACCACCTATAAAAGGCTTCCTTCCTCATCCCTACCCCATTGGAGTAATTACCACATATGCTTATAATCTGGACAGGTAGTAAGATGCGATGAATAAAAAAATATTTTCTAGCTGCTCTTCCTAAAAAAATTGGGGCTCTGTAATATATTACAGCGTAGGAGTAAGTTTATTTGAAAAGCGGCATACCTAGTGATATTATTGGGCATTAAATTGTCTTCTTTCAAAAAATCTTTTCAGACGAGATAATATATTTTCCACTGTGTATCTTTCCTAGCTCAACTTGACATGTGAATACGTAGGTTTGTCGAGGATTTTGGAGAGCATGTGGGGATGTAGGAAGGTGTTTTGGTGGGGTTGAGCCATTTCCTGATACATGAACAAACCCCTATCTTGAACACGGTGACGCTCTCATACGCCACGCATAGTCCCTACACGTGAGCGTCGTCAAGAAAGGATCCCTTCAAGTCACGCACCCTCTCCTCCTACGAAGTAAAGAGACTATCTTGTGTGTACATAGTAAAGGGGATGAGAGAAGCAAGGAAAGGGGTCGAAAACAAGGGAGCAAGAAAACCCTTCGCCAAGACTTACCCTTCATGGTTTTTTTCCCTCCCCTCTTCTTGGCGCAAGAACTTAGGAGAACTTTATCGCCGTATGTTGCCGTCATTACTTGCACGCTTAATGATCGTTTTCCGTACAGGGTCTACCCTAAAAGGATACGAAGGGTGGAAAAACTTCTAGGGGTGAAGATAAGTGAAGAAAGAAATCAGAAGGGGGTGGAGGAAAAAAAAAATTAAAATAGTGTTACCACATTCTGACAAGAGTAAAAAGTAGGGAGGGGTTGAGAACAAAAATGCTATAGATATATATCTAGGAGGATACTAGTGAAGCAGTTAGGAATGGGTGAATTGGAAGGGATGCTGGAAAGGGCGGCGGGATAACGGCCGAGCAAATAGCTTCATTCCTTTCCTCCATTTTGAAGTCCAAGCCAAACTGAAATGGAGAATCAATGACATGGCTCTTTAGGGCCAAGACAAACGACTATCGGAAATGTAGGATGTGGAAACGAAAGTTACAAAGAGGATCGCCGAACGATGATCCGATATAAAACAGTATATTGAGAAGAAGGGGGAGCTTTTTGTTGTATGTTTGAGTATCTGATAGAGAAGTGGGGTTCTAATAGCTTAGTAAGCTTCTGTTTACAGCTACAAATGGAAATAGCTAAGCTTTTTTTTTTTATAGTTTAAACGGATTAAAAAGGAAAATATAAACCACCTAAAAATTGTTTGTACGGTGCACTATACATACTTTCTGCTCATTTATCTCAATTATACTTATAGTTCTTAAGATATGTTGAACAAAATAATATAAATTGCTGTAGAAACATAATGGGGAAATTGAGAAAAGAGGAATATCTCTGTCCACCAAATAACGAAACTATCAATTTAAATCTCAAAGTACTTCATAAAAATATATAATATTTACTGATAGATCATTAACTATTGGTTTTATAAAAAATATATATATATTTCAAATAAAATCTTTTTTCGAGCTAAAAAACTTATTGAAGTCCTGTTTTATGCTTTCTTCATTTGACAAACAGAGAAATTACGATCAGTTTAATAGTTATATTTCATTGTAATATTAAAAATGTTGTTTCACTGGTCCAAATTCCCTTGCTTCATAAAGTATAATACATAAAACAGCAAAATATTGTGGCATCTGGTTTGCGCTGTATTATCTACCTAAGACAAGGAGGGCACGTGGAGGACGTGAGAAAAGGTCAGTGTTTTTACCATTTTTATAAGCAAAACATTTTGTTGGTCAAAATAAATCAAATATTTCTCAAGTAGAAACATAGAGCTTAATTTTCTTCACATGATGGTTTCAACAGTTGTTGAATATCTGTCATTAGCATAGTGGCATCAGATGACAAAACATTTAAAACTAAGAGAAAAACATGTCATTAAATTTCAGGACACCTTTGACAGATATTCAAGAAATTTGGATATCACTATAAAAATAAAATTAATCTCTAGGTTTATAATGTAGAAATATTTTATTCATTATGACCCAAAACAAGTTTTGATATAAAATCTGCAAAAAACACAGATTTTTTTTTCTCGCGTCCTCAACACTCTCACCGTAATTCTCGATCACAATTTATTTATAACTTGCATTTGTTTACGTGTTACAGGAGGTAACGGTGGTCCGGACAAACTGGACAACAGTTTCTTGAGTTTCCCCTACAATCCAAACGCTATGGAGGCCACCAGCCACCCTCACCTTCACCACCACCACATGTTCCTCCATCATCAGCCACCCCCGCTGGGCCTCAACCCCATTGACCGCCTCTACTCGATGCAAACATCCTATTTTTGCGGGGAGGAGGCGGCTCTAGTCGATCAATAGTTTTTTTTAGCTGGAGAAGACGTAGTAGATATCGAACGGATTTTGATTTGAAATCGAGATATTCCAACCAAAGTTCTTCGCTGAAGACTGTGGTCCAAGGTTTGTGTCGACGAAAGTTCATTAATCAATACTCATTCATTAAAGACTGTGGAGTATTTTATAGAACACCGTGACTGAATAGAGTTCATAAAGTGTTATTTGCTTTAAATAAGTGAAACTTTATTTAATGGTGAACTCTGATTAAAGAAAGTGATAATTCACCGACATTTCTTCACTGAAGATGTTGATGGATATTTTCTTGGTGCCCTGCGTTTTACTGACATTGTTCAGTACGATTGATAATGTAGAAGAAGAGAAGATACGGTAGTCCTACGATGATTCCGGCTTACAAGCAGAGAATAACTCAATAACGAACATCTTACTTATTGTAAAGTAAAAACTACTTAATAAAATAACAAATGAATATATTATCTTACAAGTAAGTTCGAAATTATGGTTATGAAATAGTAACAAAAAATTTATCTGAAAAAATTAAGCAAATATTTATGAACAACTGACTAATTTTTGAAACAATGCTATCATATAATACTTAAAAAATCTCAGCTACTTAACAAGTACTTAAATTATTTACGTACTCATCAACACCAAACTGTACAGTCGTTTAATATCTCAACAATGATCGATCGACGAGTGAAAAACGAACATAAAAAAAGAATATTTGGAAATTCTTTCAGCAATCCACTTGTTTTTCTTAAAAGTGATATTCAGTTGTACACAATATCTAGTTTCACGAAGTTTGTAGCCGTGAAACCAGGTACGCCATGCGCTAAATTTGTAGTTTACTAAAGTAACACGGTATGTTAACAAGTTTAGTGTATGATCGTCCAGAAAACACCATATTGTGTGTTGTTATAGTTATTAAGTAAGTTACTTACTGTGTGAGCTAATATTTTTAAACGGACTTAAACTAATCAAAAAATTAAATATATTATCTCAATATACCTAGAAAGAGTGAATATTCAGATGTATGTTTCATACATGAGAAATTACCAATAATTATATTTGACTGCTTAATTTAAATACGTGGCTTAAAATATATTGATCTATCGCTTAACATAATTAACAATATTTAACACCAACGAAACAATTATTTATTTATTTTCTAATAATAAATAATTTGTAAGAAAAACCATTCTCAAAAAGATTCACATTGAGTTAAAAGCTAGAATAATAAATGATATAGGCCTATTCATTGTTAATATTACAAAACTAAACTTTTCTTAATGAAACGATAAAAGTAATATATTATGAGAGACTTTATTAATATTGTGAGGTTTTGTTTCCCAAATAATCAACACAATACGAACAAATAAATCTATATATTATGTTTTATTGAATCTTTCCAGGCATTATAATATCTTATATATAAGTTTATTATATAATTTTTAAAAACTTTCAAGGTCACTATTGATTACCATATTTTATAATTTGGTGATGTATTTACATGATTTATTATTGTGTAAAAATTACTAGAACTTTCACAAAAAGTCACATCTTATTTAATATATTTTTATTTGAAGCAACAAAGACTTTAAACGTGTCAAGAAAGATTTTGAAAAATACTATACATATTTCTTAAGAATATTAAATGTTGCGAGGTAATATAATCTCTACATCAACTTAAAACAATGAACCCCAACTTGAATTCTGAATAATTGATATTTCATGTAATTCAATTGTTTATGTACACTAACAAGATTAATATACAAATTTTTATTGTGTTACATTTTCTTGATGTTCTCACGCATTTATTAAACTTTCAAAATGTTTGTTATGGTTATTTTGTATTTCTTATTGTTTCTAAATTTACTAATGTGTGGTTTTTTAAACATATTTTTCTTTACATATTGTTATGTTCTTAAAATTTGGTTCCCTGAATCACAATTTTTGAAACAATAGTTTTTTAAAAATTGCAAAATACAATATAGATTCGCAACTTGAGTAAATAAAATAGATTTTTTCTTTGTTACTGAACAGTTCCCACTTTTTCAGTTAAAAAAATACAAAAGAATTCAGCATATTTTAATCTACTGATAAAAATAATTTTAAAATACTCCTAAAATAAGAGTTTTAAATATAAATATAAATTATTATTATTATTAATTATTATTAGCACCACGTCTTACTACCCGTTCGGGTTATACGCACTTACGCTAATATGTAATGGTAGGGTGATTATGAGATGAAATGGAGAACCTACAGTTTAACGTAGAATCCGAACCACGGTGGAGGCCTGGCATTCCTCACATTCACAAGATGTCTTGTCAGAGGTGTATAAATACTTAAAAATACGTTAATTCGTTATAATTGTAAATGTTATTATAGTAAATATTTAGCTAATTTTAAAAACAATTTTGAGGATTTGTAAATGGTTCATGCTCATCTATGTAAACTCCATTTACACTGAAAGATACTTACCTTGACGGACTTAGATATGCAGTATTTTATTAAAGTTGGTGGTGACCTGGTGGTCTAGGGGTAAGGTGTTGGACTGCTGTGCTGGGTTCCGGGGTTCAACCCTCGGTCCCGGCACTGATTTATCTGATTGCCAAACCCTTCCTTCGCCTCTGACAAGACTTGTATTAATCACAACTTGTGAATGTGTGGAATTACTGGCCTCCACCATGGTTCGGATCCCACGTTAAACTGTAGGTCCTCCATTTCATCTCACAATCACCCTACCTTTACACATTAGCGTAAGTGCGTATAGTAATAAAGTTGGAATAGTGTGTGATCTGTCGAAGTAACATTTCAGGGCAAATGAAATTTACGTGCTTGATGAATCGTGAAAAAAACAGCCAAAAATGAACATATTTTATTGAAAACAAACGCTTCAAAATAATTTTGAAAAAAAAAATCAATAACGCGATAAAATGTACTGGCTCTTGAAAGCATGTGAGAGCTACCATACATAAAAAAATAACATGCCAAGACCTTGGAGAAGATGAGTTTTAAATTCCACAGAATAAAATCTAAGTTTCAATCTTCTCTAATTATTAACAAACACTTGTGGCACAATGTTACTAACATAAAATTTACAAATTTATTTTTAAATCTAAACATATGTAACGTTTCTTACTCACAAACCTTTTTCTAATGTTTTCTCAAATGTTATAGAAACTGGTAAGCTATTTCTTTAAATTAATTTCATGTTAATATGATTCCATTATTATAGTTTTTTAAAATCCTGTTTACTTTTGGAATGGGCTCTAATTTGCACGTACATTCTATAGCTTGAAACAAAATATCAATTAAAAAAAATTGTTATAATACCCATAACCCTAATAGCCACCAATTTTTTTATTGTATTGAGGTATATTTATCCGTTATTTAAATACTAGTTTTAATAAAGTTCCTATCTAATAATATAAAGCTAAATTAATAAGCCAGTTTAATTTGTAACGTTGATTTAATTTCATACTGAGTAACAAGTTAATAGAGATGTTTAAACATGTTGTAGCTTATTTTTCATTAGTACGCTTTATGGAATAATACATAATAATAATCTAGGAGCAATATAATAAAAGTAAATGGATACGTATGATAAATCATATTGCTGTGAAAATAACTCCCAATCCATTCAGACAAGATTCGAACCTTTTGTCTTCATTATCAGTAGCAAAAGTATTAACCACTAATTCAACCCTTTCTGTAAAATACAGAACATGATGAGGGATAAAAAATATATATAGCTTGATTTTCGTTATCAGGGGTAGCCCAACTGTTATTTTTCATAGAGGTTGATCATGTTATACAAATCGGCTTCTAGGGAGTGCTTAAATAAGTGTGCATTTAAAAAGTTTATTTTAAATCCCAAAACAATATTTTTAAATTATTAATGAACGCATTAAGCCCGCCGCACATTGGACGCAGGGCAGGCGCAGCACAGGCAGAAGGCAGGCAGAGGGCAGGCATAGCACAGTAAGAGGTTTCTGCAGGTTACCGCATATTGAACACAGTCCTGGCAGAGGGCAGGCATAGCACA
>CABEEJ010004870.1:6994-24799 GCA_901482245.1 Timema douglasi
GGGGGGTGTCCATCGTAGCGTTATACTGCGTGATATGTGGGAGGGGGCGTTAGGGTAGCGTAACGAAGTTTTACTTTACTAAACAAACAATAAAAAATGTTTTAATTTATCAAATTAAATTCAATGACATAGTTAGGCTACTAAAAAGTGTTTGATTCAATTTTTAAATAGTAGCTAATTTATTTGAAGGAGTACTAAACTGTTTAAGGAAACCACTCACGTGACTCATGATGAAATACCTCCAATCCCAAATGTAAATGATTTGTTGCAACCAACTTGGTTGGAAGATGTTTAAGAAATGATATAGTCATGTATAGGCTAAACTTAAACTTTTTCACACTTATTAAATCGTGTTTTTTGGTAAATACAAATAAAACTATTTATCTAGAAATCCTATCCTTTACTAACAATCCTAATTATTTTAAACTTATAAAATTACATGAGGAAATGTGCTTTGTTATAGTTGAAACTTGAAGCTTTACGTAACTTAAGGGGAGAACAGGGGGTTTGCTAAATGGTAACGAAGCATAATATAAGAGTAAGGGGGTCACGTGATACTTGTATGTCACCTTGGACCGACGTATTTTGAGCAAACCCGCGGTGGAGCTGACGTAATGGTAGGAGAGAAGCGAACCAAGGAAACTCCGCTAACACTTTAGCTTCAACCTTGTTTGTCTCAAGGGCGGCATAGTATGGCAATGTGTGTTTACCAAGCTTTATCTAAATGACTCAAATTATAAATATTAAAAAATAATTGTAATATTAAGTCAAAGCAGAAAGATTATTATAATTCAATCAAAACCAAAGAGGTAAGCAATGTAGTTGGAATATTGACATTGAAAGTTCGACCGGGATCTGTCAGACCTCCGTTCAAGCCTTGCCAGCGCAAGTATTATATTAACTAAAAGAGAAAGTACAAACCCCACGTTGGCTGTCGACAGGACTTCTCTATCGCACGTTTTGGGCGAGTCCATTTCATGTAGAAGGTCAAAATCTGACCACGCATCCAGAGATGTAATTGGTCGGGCTTGAAGTAAATAGATAACCTCCTGTTCACAAAAAGAAACAATTATTTAATCTACGTATTGTAATTCAATTAATATATCTTAATAAAGTACAAAGCTTGGTATCCTACATGCTTATGATGTTGTTATTTGGAAATAAGGTTTAAATTCACCTGTTATTGTATTTTCCGTCAGGCCTGGATGATTGTTGTTCTCTGTCTACTCGAGTTTGCTTGTCTGTCTATAAGTTTCACTTCATGAGTGTGAGTATAGTTCTACATACGGTTTTTATGGTACCTATACACGTGTATTCAAAGTCGATGCACTTTTTAAGTTTTGAAATTCCTGGATATCTAAGTCTAACAAACACAAACAACGCATTTTCCTAACATATTGTGTGCAAATCAATAACAAAAAATTATTTGCACTATTTTATTTATAAAATTCTTGGCACAAGAATAATTAAAGACAAATTTGCCAGTGCTTATAGAACATTAACATGAAATTTAAATAAAACTAATAGTTTACATTTTTTTGGGTAAGCTCTTACAATTGTGTTTAGAAAATTATTGCAACTATATCTAATAATAATTACAGTATTATCTTAAAATGATCCTGACTTGTTCCCGTTACACCAAATTATCTCACCCTTTCCAGGGTTTCCTTGTTTTCTGGGTGCGTATCAATCTTGATATTTATCTACCTCCATGGGTGTGTTTCTATAACTGAATGTGTATTTTTCTCTGTCCACAGCAAACTACAGCTCATGCACAAGGTTCCCACCCAAAGAGGTTAAAATCCACAGCTTCACGATAAACGTGACTCAGGATGGCAAGTCAAATATAATCTCGTCCAACGAGAGCCTCCCCATCTTTCCCACGATGGCTAAATCCATCAGCCCTTTATTTTGAGAAAGAAACATTGAGACAAAGTTGTAGGACGTGTGTCAATTCTCACTGCAAATAACCGGGACGGACATTGAGAAGGTAAATAAACTCAACGAACTTAAAATAGAGAGAGCAGGGATTCCGGTAGAACAATATAGGAATGTCAGCTAGTGAAAAGGCGAGTAGGAAATTTGAGGAGAATATTAAACATGTCAGAGAACGTGAAATCAGAGAAGGTATTGCAGAATAGATTATAGGTCAGGTAACTACTAACAAATTTGGTGGAAACAAGCAAGAGAGACAGTTTTCACAAAATTAAAGTCTAAGAAATGGATATTGGAGAGCTCTTGAGTCAACGCAGAAGGCGAGAATCATGAAAGGATGCAAACAAAGATGAGAACCACAAACAAAAGTGAATATAAAATAAAGTGCATGGGAGAAATATGTCAGATATTAAGCTGTATGACAGTGGTAGGTGTAATAATAGGTTATGAATACAAAAATACTTATCTCCTACCCTTGATATACGAGGCACTCTGAGGATAGAGCTCCGCTTTTGCTTCGTAAGTCTAGTGGCAGTTTGCAAACCTTAAGTGAGAACATTCCACTGGCAGCTGCCTGTCCGTAGTACAATATCTATTTACAAACCTGAAACCTGTGAAACGCATCGCAAGTTGGAGAAGATGGCCAAAGTGCAGGCAATTAGGGAACTGAGAAAAATTCCTACAAAACTAGTTCACAAACACGGTTTTAATTTAGTTCAATGAGGTATCCTTATAAAACTTAGTGACCTCGGATCATCCTACCAATGCCACAAGGAAAAGTTAAAACGGACTTTCCTCACTAATACTCAGCCTCCTCTCCCCTAAGAGACGCGGTGATTGAATCATGGTCTACCCGTATTCGACAGTCTAGAGGGTGAGATTTGAGCCCAGAACTTCCGTCTACGGGCAACCTAAACATGATCCTGAAACTAGTCACCAGCTAGCTACGAGTTGTTTTCCCACAAGAAAAAATATGGTATTAATTGTCAAATCAAACAGGCTACGTGCAAGTGAGGGTACACTTGGGTTTAGCAAATACCCTCACGACATTAGTGGTGCTCGGCTATGTAAACTAGCGGTGTTTTCCACTCTCCCTCTACGCAATTGTGGGTACATGCACGCTACGGCATATAAATATGTGAGAGTAGATAAATATATAGCAAACGCTGATACCACAAGGACTTGCGGTGCTCGTACAGACTTTCTAGGCCTCTCAGATATGTAAACTAGTGGTGTTTTTCACTCTCCCTCAATGCAATTGTGGGTACACGCACGCTACGGCATATAAATATGTGAGAGTAGATAAAGATATAGCACACGCGGGTACCACAGGGACTTGCGGTGCTCGTACAGACTTTCGAGGACTCTCAGCTATATAAACTAGCGGTGTTTTCCACTTTCACTCTACGCAATTGTGGGTACACGCACGCTACTTGATTATTATGTAATACTTTCTACGTATTTCAGACAATATGGTGACTTTATTTCAACTTATCCATAATGTTTGAGACGGAGCTTCCAGGATAGGAGAAAGAGAGATAAGTTTTTAAACGTCCCAGGTTTGAATCCTGTGTCAAGCAGTTAGCGGAACATTTCTTCTATCGGTTTCGATGAACTCACGAGCTTGAGTATTATATAACGGTATTGTGGTCAATTTGGTCGGCGGTTAACGAACTCGGGTCATTACAGGGAGCTTGGGGGCTGGTGTGAAGTAGTACCAGAGGCAGCAAGTGTGTCGCTGTCTATTCGTGGCTCATTAACGACCGGTGAGCGAATTCTTGAGCCTTCGACGAGTGGCTCATTACCAGCAGTGAATAACTGGCAGTCTACAGGCTAATGAGTCTTTAAGGAGCACAGATGTTTAAATTTAACATTTCTTTTACGAGTCACCTAACGACCTTCACGGCTCGGGGGAATTTCCAACAATGAATGGGCAGAAGTGAAGAGAGAGAGGGGAGGGGGTTGAGGGAGAATTAAAGTGCTCATGACAAGCAGTCAGAGGAGGGAAGTGAAAGGGATGGCTCGGCTTTCGGTCAGCCGCTGACACTTGCTAGAGAGGGATCTCAACTAGCACCGCGCGTCCCCACTGCTGCCTGTCAATGCTCGTTCTAGCCCCAGACCGCCTTAGCGAGAGGTTCTAATAAACAAATCAATGAATAAAAACTCCAACACCTCTATCCTACCAATTAATTAATTAATTAACAATAACCAATTAACAATCATTAATAATTAATCATCAAGAACCAACATGTCCGGGTTGGGAGGCGAGGACTGTAGGGGAGGGGCAGGAGGATGGAGGAATCAAACGGATGTGGAAAGTAAGTCAAGGGGTGGGGGTGGGGCATAACGGTAAATCATACGGATGTGGAAAGTATGTTAATGAGCATCACAATACTATCTCACGGTGTGACTTAGTGGAGCGAGCGACCGGGGCCACTACTATTAGATAAGTAAGTCTCTCAAAAAGTTTTATGTTCTTTTTCATTCAACCTCTTAGGGGAAATATTTGTACAAAAATTATCTATCTCTATCATTTTAGACTCAACAGTCAATATTTACCAATTGTATTGGTCTAAATTTATAAGTGAGGAATTTAATAAATATGTGATAACCATAAGATGTGTAACCCCTAGTAAAATGTCAAAATTTTTAACTGTAAGTCGAAATTTTAATACTAAGTATTGAACCTTGTGGACCTAATATCAATCTCCTTTTTTTTCAGATATACAAATGAGGGTTTAATTCTTTAAAAAGAAAATCATAAAATTTAAATCCGGGAGTCAACCAATTAATATCTAACGTAAGTATAACGCAATATTTGCTTGGGTTTGCTAGTGTATATTATTTCGTTTCACATATATTTTAACTTTGAGTAAATATCTCCATTTTTAAACAATAGAGAGAGAAAATCCGTGCGGAGTTCGGTACCACTTATTTTATCTAGGTAAGTATGTATTCGTGCTTGTTCTTGCTACAGACTATTAGACTAAAGTAATGCTCAATCCTGAACATTACTCGTTAGTATTATTAGAATGATTGTTATTTATTGTATAATCTAGAACTGTGTCTATAGTAATAACTTACAAACCCAATGGAAAGAGACCATTAGGAAGACCTAGCCCCAGAGGGGAGGATAGTATTAAAATGGACCTGAAAGATATAGGGATAGGGTGTGATGAGGTGGACTGGATAGAACTAGCTCAGGATAGGGAGCTATAAGTGTCCACATGTCTCTTAATGTTTGTTCATTACATTTCTTATTGGACGCTGTTTGTTATGATTCCATACATTTAGTGGTCTGTTTGTTAATGACGAGACAGTTGTAAGGCTAATGGTTCCTGCTGTCAGTAAAACAAGACACCACACACTGTGTAGTCATGTATATGACTGATAGCATGGTTAATGGTGCACTTTTATAAACTAATATATTTGTTGAGTTCTGGAAGTGAGACTGAAAAAGATGATTAAAACAGGAATTACTTATGTATGGTGGCTAAGGATAAAATGACATTGTTGAAAACCAGAATTGTGACCTGATGGTGTACAGACCTGAGAAATGGCCCACTCGATGTCCCGCGGAGTTCCAAACGCTGCCTCCACTCTCAGCCCCAACTGGCCGAGAAGTAATGCTTGCTCTTCTGTGATGGATATTTGTGTTGCCTCTGTGTCCGTCAGACTCTTGGTGATCACTCCTCTCACATCTAACAACAATATTCCGGAGAACATCATTTGAAAAGTTATAAGATGCTAGCATGCTCTTATTGTTATTATTATTACTATTACTTTGCTCAGCTATTTATAGCTAAAATGTTTAAGCCAATGATCCGGAGGTGATACTAAACAAAGAACTACACATCTTGTGCGATGTGGTTCTCTAGAAAGTATCACTGATTATGATAAATATGATTTTATTTATATCTTTATTTAATATGGTCGGTGAAGTTAATGCTAGGTTGGCTTGTCTTAACATTAACATTTAGGTAGGTGGGGTACAGACACGTGAGTAGGTAGGTGTGGTACAGACACGTGTGTAGGTAGGTGTGGTACAGACACGTGAGTAGGTAGGTGTGGTACTCACAACACCCCAAAATAAATATGTTTTTAAATTAAACTAGTATTTTAATAAGTATATTATGATATGATTAGTCGTACACTAACTATACCTTATGTGTGTATGTGTGTATATATCTACGTATGTATGTATATATTATGAATATATGTGTGTATGTATGTAGGGGTGGGGGTGGAAGTACAACCGTGCTAAAGTTATCGAGGTTTATATCCCGGTGTGCACGCCGTCTAAATGTCAGGCTCATATAATTATGGCAGGGACGGAAATCGAATCCCCTCCGGTGTAAACTGTAGGTATTTCTCCCTCCGGGACATTTTCTTAATCATCCTTAACGCACGTTTTGCCAGAAAGGGTACGTGTCACTCATATAATTATAGTGAGGGAGATCGTGGGTTCGAATCTCGCTCGGGTGTACTGGGGGTGGTTTTCTACTCTCCCTCATTCCGCGTAAACGCTGGAACATTTCTACCTTACTCCTCCGGTCCATGACGGATAACTACATTCACGCATGTCACCAGACGATACCAAACAACCAATTTTAGTAGACTTTTGTGGTGGGGATAGAGGCCCCTAACTGAGGATTTCGAGGCCCCTGCTTGTCTATAATTAGAGCTGTGTCAATGCTCTCTAGTTGTGAAAAAACCCATTACCACCTAGTGGTTGCGACATTGCGATATCTAGTTGCAACATCACCGGGAAAAAACCCATTGCCGAGGGGAGGGTTTCCAGAGGAAATGACCTAGCCCACAGTTTCAAGGTCACGATATATTATTGTCAAACTGACACCTGTCATCAGGGAAACCCCATTGTGACATCATTCAAGGTGACGATATATTCTTGTCCCGACTTGTCTTCTCGACCCACCAAACCGGCACCAGTTATGAGTCACCGGGAAACCCCATTTTCACATAGAAAGGGGATAGGGGAAAGAGTTTCCAGGGTCAATGACCTTGCGTACTAGCTCATTGTTTCATAGTCAAGATCTATTCCTGTCTACTTGTCTTGTCAAGCCGCCAAACTGGCGCCAGGTATGAGTCATCAGGAAACCCAGGGGAAAGTGTTGCGACATCGCATGCAATGATTACGTCACAAATATCAAGGAGGCTTGTCTTGTAAAGCCGCCAAACTGTCGCTAGTTATGAGTCATCAAGGTTGCGACAGTGCGATTAAGTCATCGGGAAAAACCATTACCGGGGGGGGGGGGCAAGGNGGGGGGGGGGGGGGGCAAGGTCAATGACCCCATGTACTAGCTCACAATTTCAAGGTCACGATATATTCCTGTCTTGTTATCCCACCAAACTGGTGCCAGGGAAAACCCATTGCAACATCACTCAAGATAGTGTCCTATCTCTGTCTTGTCGACCCACTAAACTGGCGCCAGTTATCAGGGACAACCCATTGCGACATCATTCAAGGTTACGAGCTATTCTTGTCCCGACTTGTCTTGTCGACCTGCCAAACTGTCGCCACGTGTGAGTCACCGGGAAAAAACCCATTACCACATAAGGGGTTGCGGCACCAGGAAAACCCATTACCACATAGGGTAGGGGGTTGCCACCCATACCTCTAAGGAGGGGAAGTGAGGGGAAGGGAAAGGGGTCTCAATGCAGGGGAACCATTTATCACACTCTACCCCAAACGGTCGTCAGGAGAGGTTCGTGCTGTTTGTTCCGGGAAGTGAAAGCAGTCCAACAGAGTCTTGTGACAGAGAGCCATTGTTCATTCTACGCCATGCTGCCGTCAGAAGAGCTTCGTACTCCATGACGAGGTAGGAACGCCCGACGCCGTGGACCGCATGCCAATAAATAAATAACTCCAACATCCCAAACCAATCCTAATCAATGAATCAAAAACCCTTTAATTTAAAATAAAAGATCTATGAGTATACATAAAAAACAAGAAATTACAAGTACCAACATGTTTGGAACAAGAGCCAACATGTCTGGAACACGGGAAAGGGGTCAGGAGGAGGGGAGGGGGAAAACCAACAGCCAATCAGAGAGAGAGGGGGGCGTGGTCACGTGACCAAATCCAGCCATTCAGAGCGCTGTTCCCATAAGTTCAGAGCGCTACTAACGTCCATATCATTCCATGGCTGAATTAACTTTAAGCAATAAGTTTTAAAAACAGTTCAAACACTCCACGGATTGATGTTTTGTTTTGTTTGCGGTACAGTCAACCTTATTTGAAGTCCCGTGTATCTCCACTCAAAAAAGCATGTTGCCAAGACTATAATTATGTAAAACATTACTATTAGCAGAGCCTACCCATTGTATCCTGGTATTCCTTAACAAAAAATCACCAAATTATTCTACTTGACAGATTCAACTATTGTGTTAGCATAGTTGGCATCACCGTCATCAAATTGGAATACATTAGTGGAAAACAGAGTTGCCAAAATTCAAGAAATCACTGAAACTGAAAATTGGCGACATCTCAGAACGCATGAAATTCCTGCTGATCTCGTGTCTAGAGGTGTGTCAGCTGATAAGTTAGTTCACTCGAGTTTATGATGGCATGGTCCAGATTGGCTAATCCAGGACTCTAGCGTATGGATGGAACCTATTTACTCTCTGGAAGATCCAAATGAAGAGGGGCTTGAGAGGAGGAAGAATAACACCACGCTGGTCAGCATAGTTCCAGACTGTGCGTTAATTGATAAATTCTCATCGCTTAACACACTTGTACACATAGTTTCATACTGCTTAAGATTCATTTACAAAACCAGACGTACTAACAAATCACGTCGAAAGAGATCACTTACAGTGAATGAAACCAAGTTAGCACTAACAAACATAGTTAAAATTGTGCAACAACAAAGGTTCCAGAAAGAACTTTCGGATCTAAGATCACCCCATCAAGTTAATCAAAGGAGCAAACTTTATTCCCTGAACCCTTTTCTAGACAAAAATGGAATCATCAAGGTGGGCGGACGTTTACAAAAACCCAACTTCACAACAAATCAGAAGAATCCATTTGTGCTACCTCAGGGACACAGACTGACAAAATTAATAGCCAGCAACGAACACTTGAAACAACTTTATACTGGGCCACAAGCAATGATCAGTGCGCTAAGACAAGGCTATTGGCCACTCAATGGTAGAAACTTATTGTGCACAATTTTATTAAATGTTTCACGGCCAAGCCCAGAAACGTACAACAAATTATGGGAGAACTTCACAAGAGCAGAGTAGAATCCTCTCGTCCATTTATGCATACAGGAATTGACTATGTTGGCCCAATACAAATATTACAGAGCAGAAGAAGAGGATCAAAGAAAATAAATAGTTGCATAGATCTTTTAATATGCTTCGCTACCAAGGCTATTCACCTTGAATTAGCAACTGATATAACTACAGAATCATTCCTAGCAGCCTTGAGAAGATTCATGGCACGGCGAGGCAAATGTCTTCATATTTATTCTGACAACGCTACCAATTTTGTCGGAGCAAACAATGAACTTCTGGAACTTCGCAATCTACTTACTTCTGATGACCATCAAACAGAAGTGACATCCACTCTAGCCAAAGACAACATTGAATAGCATTTTATACCTTCACGAGCACCCCATTTCGGTGGCTTATGGGAATCAGGAATTAGGCTGGTCAAATATCATCTGAACAGAATTTTGGGAAATGACACGCTTACATATGAGGAACTACACACGATTTTAACACAAGTAGAGGCGTGTCTAAACTCCCGTCCTTTAACACCTCTGTCCAGTAATCCTTCCGACCTTTCTGTTCTTACCCCCGCTCATTTTTTGATAGGAGACTCACTGGTGAGCACTCCAGATCCAAGCCTGGCATCACTTCAAGGTAATCAACTATCACGCTGGCAGCATGCGCAACAACTTTCTCAGCATCTTTGGGCCAGGTGGTCCAAGGAATACTTAGCCGAACTCCAGCAACGGAAGAAATGGAGAACACATGGCCACAACATTCCAATGGAAACATTGGTTCTCATTCGTGAGGACAATTCCCCTCCGCTCAGTTGGAAACTGGGTCGAGTACTGGAATTATATCCTGGCACAGACGGAATCGTCCGTGTGGTCCCTCTCGGGAACACAGGTGGCTCTCTTCAGAGCATAACATAACTATGTCTATAACTATAACAGAACATAACTATGTCTACTCCCAATGGAAGAAAACTCAGCATAAATGTGTACAGACTTGTGTTTTATAGTATTCTGTTTGTGCGTAATAGTGATGTACTTTTTTTTAAATTTTGAAGCAACTGTTGCTTAACTAATTTCACTTGTTTAGTTAATATCTTTATTATCTTTATGTTTCCTTGAAAGAAGTATTTAAAGGTGGGAGGAATGTTTGGGCATACTACGAGGTACATTTTATGCAGTGAAGGGGAATGTTTACAAACTGTTCATGCTCTATGGTCGGCAGCAGTATTTTCAATTGTGTTTTTTGGTATATCATTGTTGTGTTTTTCTTTTTGGGATATTTAGGTTATAACTGTATTGGAGTGGTTGTAAATCTTTTATTTCTACATTATGAAAAAACTTGTTAGTTGTAATGGTCAACATTATCACAATTAAACAATTGGTTTACAATTGGGAGCTGGCTAAATCTATAACGAGGGATCCGCCTCCCACCTTGTGCAGGTTGTAACATGTTATGAGCCACACTCTTTGCGTGTTTCTGTGGCTTATAATCAATAACCTAACCAAAACTAACCTAATCTAACCTAATTATAGCCTTTCAGAATATAAATACTTGGCGATAAAACAAAATAGCTAGCTAAAATAATACATATAATAAAATAAAATAATATGATTTAGTCTACAAATACATGTTGGTAAATGATAGGATTTACCGATGAAACTGATTAAACCCTAAAATACGTAAACATTTATAAGATATTTCAGTCTTATACCGCCCAATATTGGTAATGTTAGGATTTGTTGGTAAATTCTAAAATGTACTAGATTAACTTTTACAGGAACAACAATTACATTTACCGTTGCAATAATTTGAAGGATATTGTGCACTACTCAGATAACTAAATATTTTGTTACTTTTAAACACAGAGGCTCCTATCATGTTTTAGTAGACTACACTCTTCGATTTCTTCTTTTTATAATGAAAATATAAGCTATAATTGTAATGATATTGATTTGGATAAATCTAAATTATGTAAAAAGTCATGGATGAAGGTAATTTTTCTTTAAAGTAATATAGGTAGAGTATCCTTTTAAGATTCATCCATGAAGAAACATGCGCTTCTCAGAAATGAAGTGAAAAGGATTTCACCCCTAAAATATATTTTTTATACCATCTTTCTTGTTAAAATATCTACTGCGTCAATTCTTGTTAAAAGGAACAACTTCATAGTTTTGGCAGAAAACGCAATTTCTCTATACCAATAAGAAGCTAGCCTTCACAAAACCTGTCGCCAGAACATTTTCTATTAGTTAGAGTTTACACTGTTGAAAAGGGGAGAAAAATGCAAATGGTATGTCATATATAAACCATTGTGCGTATGTTTAAGGCATCTCCGGGACCAAACATCTACACCGAGATCCCGCTCACGCACAAGTCAGTCACAGTCTAACATAAATCACATTAATATCACAAGTGTGCAGTGGTATTAAACATTTAATTGAAATATGTGCAAGTAATTTACTGGTGTAATATAAATAAACCGTGTGTGAAATAACAGCCATCAACATTTCTCTTTCTTTAATTATATTAATATACCGATTTAATTAGTGCTCGAACACGGAGCTATAGACATCTGATTAAACGGTATCTTTTCCGTACAGTTATGATAGGCGCTCGATCACGGAGCTTTATTCAACCTATAAAACATCACAGCATTTTATATCAAGGAATTAATCCACAGTGAACCAATCGACGCCCAATGCGGGGTGATTGATCACATAGTACTACGATTGACGCCCAAAGAGTGGCGCGATAAACCGATATTATAACATAATACTTTAGTGTTGTATTTAAAATGAGGTCACCGAGTTTGTTATAATTTTTTTAACCATCATAATAATTAAACTTTAAAGTGAAAAATAACAATCATAGCTAAATAAATTATGTTAAACAAAGAAGAGAACGTGAATAATGGTTGCCACCCTTACTAATCTAAATAGAAAAGATGAAGCAATATTCGAGGGAAATTTTCCCTCATTAATCTAAAGAGAAAAGTGAAATAAACCAATGTGAAACCCAACATAGGTAAGTTGTATCTAAAAAAACATCCAAAGACTAGCACCTTAGAGCTTAGGTCAAGCGCACTATCGTGGAACCGACTCCAGTTGTGTCTGGTCAAAACAAAGGCTCCACAGCACTTTTGTGACGGTGATGTGACTGACTATCCCTCCCCGCCCCCTTTCGTTCTTCCACGCAATTGTCCGGCGCAGGCTGGAGTTACTGATACCTGCCGCTAGAGCTGTGCCGAGCGAGGTGACGGGGAGCTGGTCCGTCACTCGTGGGATTGAGAGAGAACGGCTCGCTTGCAATGCGCAAGGGATGTACGGGCCAAAGAAAGAGAACTTGGATGCTTTTCGTTAATGTCAATGTTAAGAGAGGAAATAAACTGTGATCTCAAGAGTAACAGGTGTGTTTCACTTTATGTTTTAATATTATGTACAATATAATACAGAAATATGATAATTATTACTTTTCACCTAGTTTTCCAGTGACTTTAAATTTAAAATAAAGGTATCCTTGTACCCAAATGTGTTCACCCAATAAACATTTAGAAATGTTAAAAATATGAGATATAATAGCTTACCTGTCATAGTAATCTTGTGGGCCTTTTTGCCGCATACGATCTCTTTGATGGTTATTTTGTTTTCTGTCACTCTGTTTAGTAAAATAGTGTCAGGTTCTACAAGGGCAGATACCACGCTCTGTAACATAACAGACGACAGATGGAACAATTCCTTGTTAAATGTATCGTGATTTATTAGGGCTGGTATCACACACCCCGGCAACCACTTTGAACATTTACAAGGACCGAGAATATTAGTAATAACTTATACTAGGCCTATTTACAATGGCCCCTAATACTTTTATAATTCTAAGGTTCTAAATAATATCTTGTAAATGTTGATGCCATTATTTGGTGTTAAACTTGATCTTATCTTGATTTAAATAAACAATTTATTTTTATACTTTTATCAAGTACCATGTTTAAATTTCATTTTGACTACATTTATTAATTGAAAAACACTGTTTGGTTTATAAAGTTATTTTATTACATACCTACCAATATGCTTCATTTTTCTAAGAATATAATTATGTTTTAATTTGTAATAAATGGGTATTGTTGGTATGCTACCTCTCCTAGTCCATAGTTTGCCGTGATAAGAATGTGCCGAGGGTCTCCGGTGACCGGGTGTCTTGTGAACAGAACACCCGCGGAGTGGGCAGACACCATCTGCTGTACCACTACACCCATCTGACACTTCACTGGCTGGCCGTGCTGTCTGAAACACACCAACACACAGCTCTAACAATGTGTGTAGTGACCATCTGCTGTACCACTACACCCATCTTACACTTCACTGGCTGGCCGTGCTGTCTGAAACACACCATAGAGCTTTAACAATGTGTGTAGTGACCATCTGCTGTACCACTACACCCATCTTACACTTCACTGGCTGGCCGTGCTGTCTGAAACACACCATAGAGCTTTAACAATGTGTGTAGTGACCATCTGCTGTACCACTACACCCATCTTACACTTCACTGGCTGGCCGTGCTGTCTGAAACACACCAACACACAGCTCTAACAATGTGTGTAGTGACCATCTGCTGTACCACCACACCCATCTTACACTTCACTGGCTGGCCATGCTGTCTGAAACACACCATACAGCTCTAACAATGTGTGTAGTGACCATCTGCTGTACCACTACACCCATCTTACATTTCACTGGCTGCCCGTGCTGTCTGAAACACACCATAGAGCTTTAACAATGTGTGTAGTGACCATCTGCTGTACCACTACACCCATCTGACACTTCACTACCATCTTACACTTCACTGGCTGGCCGTGCTGTCTGAAACACACCATAGAGCTTTAACAATGTGTGTAGTGACCATCTGCTGTACCATTACACCCATCTGACACTTCACTGGCTGGCCGTGCTGTCTAAAACACACCATACAGCTCTAACAATGTGTGTAGTGACGTCAGGAGAAATAGACAGAGAGTGTACGGCGGTAACCATCTTGATCATTATTGCGGTAGAAACGTACACTAAATATTATATAATACACTACTCACTCTAATAGTTAATAATTAAACTACTATTACATAAAAAGAGAATAACGCATGTATGTTGTGATCATCTTTCTAAAACGACCAATGGACGAAATTATTTACAAATTTAAAAGTTGTGATATATATAACCCTTTAAGAAAGTTGCGTATTTCACGCATTTATGAATTCTGACAGAATTTAGCGTTTCACACTCCTTCCTGA
Source organism: Timema douglasi (assembly GCA_901482245.1). Taxonomy (NCBI): domain Eukaryota; kingdom Metazoa; phylum Arthropoda; class Insecta; order Phasmatodea; family Timematidae; genus Timema; species Timema douglasi. The sequence continues at coordinate 21,462 of CABEEJ010004870.1, forward strand.
TGAATACCGTGTTATATAAACTAAATATTTTTAGAAGCTCATCTACTTACTAATAAAATGTAAATTTTACTGGCTCCATTAGCTCAGACGCACAACAACTCGTATAATCTCCAGACCTCTGTGTGTTTATATACTAGGAAACTACCTCTCTTCACTTGTCTGGTTGTCGTAGCAACTTTACACGAGACAATAAGGACTTACTTCAGGAAACTGGTTGACAACAATGCTTGGGGTAAAACACATCCGAAATGAACTTAAACTTATATTGGTATATACTGTAATAAAAAAACAAGTCAAAAGGTTATCATGAAAAAAAAGAGTTATTTGTTGTTCTGTATTCTTTAATTCAGACTCATCAAAACCTGCCTGTGGAGTTCCGTTAGTTAACATGTCTAAGTTAATGTAATTTACTTCAAACACATAACAGTAAATTGTTTACTTTTAAAAATGCTACCTAGTTACAAACTGACAAGGAAGAAATGATAACACTCACCAGGCCAGCCCAACTTGACTCGTTCTGACTCCACTACAATACATACCGGAGACGCTCGCCACCACAACATCTGCACCCGACTGAACCGAGGTTCTTACCTCAACACTGGGCGTGTGGTTGGGCTCCCCCCCCCCTCTCCTCCCAAGTGGACGACAGTGACCACCAGTCTGCGTGCGTCATTCTGCCGCATTGCAGATAAAAAACTTCCATGGACTATTTTTCAATGTGCATACCTGGCTTGTTGGCTATCGAGATTATTCTCGAATACCCTCCCCCTTGTGTTTGTTCCTTGCCCTGAGAGCACACGGTTTCACTGGATGTATATAATGGCGTGAGCCCGGAGGAAAGACACAGATTACGCTCCGGGCTTTCAAGGGTAAACAGCCTTACCTTTGTAGGCTCGACACTAAGTTCCAAATTCCATTTTGGCTTTAATCTTCTACTTTTCGAAATTCAGTTTATATCAATCACCAAAGGACTTTTGTGACTATACATTTCGGCAGCCCTTATGGCTAGGTTTTCTTTATAGACGTTTGGTCTCCTCTGGTATTTTGAAATCTTTAATGTGAGGATTATTTATATTTGCCGCCTTGTTTTTGCCAAGGTCAGAGAAATGTGGAACCGCAAGTCGGCGGCAAAGTTCATGATTGTTTGGACGCCATGATAGGTGTTAGAGTTAGGTTAGGTCTTTGTATATTTTCTAGTGTCTATCCTTATATATTAGTTAAATGTGGGGCCGCGGGCCACCCAGGGCTTACATCTCTGAGGACGTATTGTTTGCTATTGAACCTTTTAGGTTTTCTTACGTGTATTTAAACCTTAGACAAATGTCGAATAGTAGCATAGGGTCAATGTCATTGTTTAGGGCGTGATTATGTTGACTCGCCCAATGTTGAAAATCATGAGGAGGGATTGTCTCTCGGCTCATATTGACAATCTGCCAATTTTTTTGTATTATGTGTTATTAGTAAACTGGAGACCAATTTGTTAGGGTTTTTGTTGCTGTTTTCTGAAGACGCCATTTTGAAGGTGTCTAATTCTAAGGAGCCGCCTGTTGCTTTTGTTGTCGTAAGGCCCTTCAGGCCCCGGCGGTGTCCCTTGTGCCTCGCAGCCCTTCTGGCTTGCGGGCTCACTATAACTCCTAAGTGTCACTCCCCCATTGAGTTGTATCTTGTTTTCTTGTCAATAAATTATAACTATCTTGTGACTACCTCTGTTTGTCATTTATTTTTGTGGGAAAATGCTGAGGGTAGGTTACAAAAATAACTCAAAATCTTGAAATAACGTTAAATTAATATTAATAAAATGAATACTATAATATTGAATTTTTTATTAAATACAATCCAAAATTTACTCCACCACTTAATTAATTAATTACTCTTTTAAATCACTAGATTGAAAAAGCAAATCTTGCTCTTGAAACATTTCAAGGGGGAAAATGTTTAATTTCAACAATGGTTAAAATTATAACAATGAAAGTTGAACAACATTTACTATTTCATAATATTAGTTGTCATTAATATAAAACCTAAAATATTTCCCTGATACTCATGGTTCAATTTGTGTAGAGTAACTTGGGCTTGTATATGATTGTGAATGGTTAAAATTGGGGAGGGATGATATATTTATATATAAAAAATAGAAACTTCTCAGCCATAGTAATTGTCTCTGTTTAAAAATTATATTACAGTTTATATTGAGGCTATGGGTTAGCTGTTGACCATTCAATACTGCACTTTACACCATTTCAGTCATTTTCCCTTTTAATTGCAAATTTAATAACAAAGTTTTGAAACAAGTTTAAAACCTACGCCAAATTTAAAAAAAAACATTCATAGTCTCCTCCAATTCTTCCAAAAACCTTCGGCCAAAACCCGAAAAAAACCCCAAAGAGGTGATAAAAATTAGAGTCTAGAAAATGTTGTAACCGCAGGACCTAATTTTGATGACATGTTTGTATAATATTGTGTGTTGAGGATTGCGAATGATAAAACGAGGGTTGCAGGTTGTTGTGATTTGCCTGTAAGCAAATAGAATAGAGGAGCTGACCACATAAACATTGTAAGGATTCCTTAGTGAGAAACCAGGATATAGGTACGGTGACCATACGTACTGTTTTTTGCAGTACAGTACTGTTTATTGGGGTGATGTCCTGCTGTCCTACAGAGCATGCGATAGTACAGTGAGATATACTGTTTTTAAAACCAAGTACTTCCAAAAATACTTAGTTTTGAAGTAAGAGAAAATAATATTTTGAATTTAACAGCGCCAGCGCAAGGACCATCATCCTTGAGCAGTTGGTAAACACTCAACACACGTGCTGCGCTCTCTCGAACAAGATGGGAACTTCTTTATTAGCTCTGTGTGATAATACCACCTAGCCTACCGTTTTTCATGTCTTACCCACACCCTTTTTTCGGTCTTCATTTGTTTTCTTTGTCTTCAGTTGTCTCGCCAAGTCTGTGAGTGTGTTGTGGTTGTTCTATTAGTTTTTAAATAATAATAAAAGCTAGTATACCAAAGTGTTGTGAGATGGGGCAGCCACGCAGAAAATGTTCATTTAATTCTTCTTTACAAATAAAATACCCTTTCATCAAACTAAAAAATAGTGATAACCCTCACATTGTTATTTGTGAGCTGTGTAGAAGTGAAGTTGACCTAAGCAATAGTGGTCGCACAAGCATTGTGAGGCATTTGAAGCAACGAAAACACTTACTAGCAGTAAATGCAGCCACATCAAGTAGTACGGTAAGCAAGTTCTTTAAAAAAACGTATTAACTTCTGAAAATTTTCTTTTGGCTGCCAAAGAGGGTACTTTTGCATATCATACAATTAAACATATGCA